>JAUKWC010036688.1:0-15111 GCA_032356245.1 Endocladia muricata
ACGGGGGGGGGCGGGAGGGCGAGTGTATCCGAGCTATAGTTTAAGTTTGGAGGAGAGTTTGGTACTCGAATCGCGGTCGGGGGTGTATGGGGAGGTGTTTTCGATTGCGTTTAATGTGCGGCGGGTGGCATGTGAGTTGCGCGCGGCGTTTACGGCATTGAAACAGGTTGAGATGGGGTTGAGGAGAAGGGCCGGGGGTGGGGTTAGGAGAGAGAAGACGGCGTGTCTTGTGTATGTGAGGGAGTTGAGGAGGCGGATGGCAAACTTTGTGGACGGGTTTGAGTGGTACATTCAGGCAGAGGTGTTGCAGGCACAGTTTGCACAGTTGCTGCGGGCACTGGATGAGCGACCGGACTTGTCCGAGCCCTTGACCCCTACCTTGTCGAGGTTGCCATATTATGATGTGATATGTTCTTTGCACACGACGACTATGGACCGGGTGCAGGCGCAGTGCTTTGTTGGCCAAGAACAAATTAACGCACGGTTGGCAGTAATCTTTGCGGTATGTTACAAACTGTGCGACTTTGTCCATGGACTCGACGTTGAGGCCCTTCAAAGTGGAGGATATGCCCAGAGCTTGCGGGCTGTCGGGGTCGATTTTACGAGAAATGTGAGTCTCCTTGTTCGGCTTTTGTTGCATGTGCAACATACTGTCACTGATTCTAGAATTCCTGCCTTGCTTGTCCGCATCAACTTCAATCATTACCTCACATGACGAATCCAGATGCAGACTTTGACCACGGGGATCGCTCAATATTCGAAGTTCTGATATACAAGGAGTAGCAATCTCCCTAATCGTCAGAATTCCGTAGTAGTCAGGCAAGACTACGTAATTATCTCGTCTTTGGCATCAGCTAGCTTCGGCTCTTTAGTGCTATACATGTATGCAACCACGGTTGCCATGTCAGCCGGAGAGTGCACCATTCTACATAGTTCCGAGCTGACATCGTCTGTTACTTTCCGAACAAATTGTAAATACATTTCGTCTGCCACGAGTTGGAGCCTGGTTTCTGTTGGCATACGTTCAAGCACTTTGGAAAATTCCAGACAGTTGGAGAACAGCGAATGAAACCCAAATATGTATAATCCGAACCTTGCTCGTGAAAAGGCAACGGCTAATCTTTGCATTCCCAGAGCATGGTCTAAATTCTGAGTTCGCACAAGGCTGAGCAAGACAAAATCAGCTTCGCGTCCATTGAAATCATCAACTGTAGTGATTACTAGCGGCGCACCTACATTTCTGTACTGAGCCGAGCGCGCAGTCACCACCTCCTTCAGCAACTGCACTTGTCCTTCATACGTCGCAAGTAGTGCAATTTTCGACGCAGGATAACCAAGAAGCCGCATGTAAACGAATGTAAAGGCAATATACTCAGCCTCCGCTACGTTCTGAAACTTACGTGGCAGAGGTTCAGCTTCAGAAGACAACTCACCTGTGTCAATGAATTGAGCTACATATGCGAATCCAGGATTCGCAGTAACGAAAGGAGCAGATTCTGAGACTACTTTCATGTCGGTCAAACCCGGGTGATACCACCTGAAAACATCAGCAATTGATGAACGCGACCGACCTTGTTGTGATAGGTGAACAACTGGATAACCTAGTCGTACAATGCGGGTGAGCATACTCTGCGAAAAATTTGAGACTTGTCGTACTGATGCGTCACGCACAACAGGTACAGGTTGTCGGTGATCTCCAACAAGAACAACTCGCTTTAGTACACTGGTTTTCTGCAGTGAAAGTACAGGGATGATCTCCGCTTCTACATATTCGACCGCTCCTTCAACAATCAACGTGTCAAATCGAAAGCCTTGTGCGCCAAGGTCTTCACACCGTAAAGCAGCATTCACAGGAGATATTTCAATGATACGTGAATGAGCATTTACGACGTAGTCTGCTCGTTGCTTCGTGGTGCGCAGCACTTCCAAAAAACGCAAGCGTTTAAGACTATCGAAAGGAACGCATACACTTCCATAAGCCTCATCGAATGAGCTGAATTCATCGACATCAGAGTTGGATCTGATTGCCTCCAATTGTGATACGAAGCCAGGATATTTCAGTTTCAAGTACGTCTTGAAAGGGAACGATTGCCAGGATTTTTCCGTTCTCGCCGCGAACGTTTTCCACAAAGGCTCCACAAAATGATCCTGAAACCGCTGTGCTGTCTCGATTGTTGTAGCCCACGCAGTTGGATCATGACCCATAGACTCGCAAAGAATGGCGACATTGGATAACTGATCCAGTCTCACCCGAAGTAGAGCACCAACTCGTCCGAGCTCAGAGAAGGGGCCGTCTGACTCTACCTGCGTTAAACGTAAAACATCGAGCGCATCGATATTCCTCAGCAATAGTCTGTCGATAATGTTGTTGAGGCCATGATTGGAACGCGTTATAAGTAAAGTCCTCTGCTCCGGCGAGCTGTGATACAAATTTGATATTATCTGCTCGATGCAGGTTGTTTTCCCTGTTCCGGGTGGTCCGGCAATGACAGTTAAACCTCGCCCTGCACTTTGTCGTACTGCTTCACTTTGCGATGCGTTGAAACGAACACTGTTCATTATCAACGGGTTACGAACCTTCCTCTTAAACGTTCCTAGATATGGCTTCACTACAGCAGTTCTGCTCGTTCCACATTCTCCCGCATCTGCAAACAAAATTTTGTGCAAATACCGGCACGACTGGTCCAGGCTGCTCTCTGCTATGTCAGGATTCAGGATTACAGTCATGGTTGGGAAACTGCTCTCTATGTGCTGAATTGAAACAAAAGTATCAACAAAATCAACTTGTCCGTTATCATTCCCTGAGGCATTGGCGTACTCGCTAGACTTGGATGTACTCCGACCTATGATTATTCCTTCCAACCATTCAGGTAATATTGGTCGATCCATCAGAGTCAACTGCCGCAATGATGCCAGAACAGGAAAGAATCTGTTTGTCTCTGAATAACAACGTACAGCCAAATGGAAATCTCTAAAGACGTCTGCACCATCTATCGCAGATTTATGATCATACTGATACTGGGCACTGTCGATAGTTCCTGCAATCGTCAACGAGATTTCACTTCCACGAGCCTTTCTCCTTTCTGGGGCTCTACGATTTGAATATCTCGCCTTTCCCACGATCAGACTTCGTAGTCTGCAGCTAGAAAAAAAAGCCAATTTATCCTCGAGAACAGATGTATGGAAACAATCCCCAGTCGGAAACTTGATTAAAAACAAAACTTCATGTGGTCTCAGCTCCTGCCATTCCTGCTGTGCATGACGAGAAAGTCGCCTCATATCAACTTCCAGCTCAACGTTAATATGGCCTGGTCCTGGCGAGTCGAGGAGGTCTGCACCCACATCAATAACATTCACTGACAAGATAGGAAGTCCCATTCTTGATAACCTGCTAAAATCAACATGGCTTCCATCTGAACCAGGCTGGACTCTAGATACGACGTTCTCAATGTCTTCCCGAATTCCCAGTGCCATATCCCACCGATACAAAGTATAGTTCCTTAACAAGAAATCCCGCACACTCAGGAACTCCATATTGAGTGTTGGTAGCGCCATCTGGGAGCTCTTCTCGACTGCTCCTTGTAGACCCCAGATATCATTTTCGGACATCATCAACGGCGCTTCCTCAAAACTTTTAAGGGGAGTTTTACAAAGTCTGCAGTGTGACGCCAACACGCTGAGTAAGAGCTTGCGCTTGGTGTGTTTCGGTAGACCAGGCATACCCGGTTGTGTGTTTTCAGTGTTACCGGCCAAGATAGCGTCTAGTTGCTTTACTTCTAAACCATCTTGTAATTCAGTGAGCACGTCATTACTGCAAGCGCTAAGCGATGCACGCAAGAACTCAGCAGTCCCTATCAAACCGTGTGTAGCCAAAGACATACGATTCAGGGGGTGGTCTATAGAGTAACCCTCTCGCTGCGAGACACTATACGCTACGCGTTGCAAAGAAAGTAAGCCTCGTGCTCTCGTTGCCCTCCAAGTTTGATTTGAAACAGATTTCCCGGTAACCGGATCTATTGGAAACAGAGTGTAAAATGAAAACTGGTCAAGAACATATAGCCAGTCTGCCCATTTCGGAACACTGTGGATATGTGGTAGCTGACGGAGCTCCAGGGTCAATCCCTGCACAAGTGATAACGTCACCCGATCTTCCAGAAGAGGGAGAACAGTCCGGCGCAGCCGAACTTGTGATAAAAGCTCAGTCACAAGGCACACTCCAGCGCAAAGCAAAGATAGATCCGGATCCGTGACATCTGCAGCTAGGCGCATGACCTCAGTTTCTATCTCTAAGAGGACAGAAAATACTGCGATTTCCGATAGAGGAGCTGTCTCGTGATTTGAACGCTTTCTCTGTCGACGCACAAGCTTTGAAAGCGGCTTCTGCAAATATGGGAAGCGCTCTAACTGCAGGAGGCGCGCACGCTCGGATAAATTGACCCAAACTGGAATAGATACTAAAGGCAATAGGCTGCAGCTCACACTTTCATGATCCAGTGAGCGAAACAGATGGCATAAAAACAATAACCGCTCATAACGTTCATTGGCACTCATACTCTGTAAAGGGAGACGAAAGAGGTTTTCAACCAACCGTGTGAAAGCTTGCTCGTTACGATTAAAGAGCTCCAGAAAGTCCGTGGCGCGAGAGAAATGATGCCCCCAGCGGAAATTGAAGAGCATCACAACCGAAAAGGAGAGCGCATGTAGACCCGAGGCGTCGCAGTGCGTTTGACAAAGTTTCTCTGAAGCAGCCAACCGACATGAGAGAGGCCAGAGCTGAAGCTGGAAATAATCCTGTTGGTCCAAGATAGGGATCGCAGCCGGAGGGTCAGACTGGATAATTGTGCGGTACACATCAAGGACAACGGACCAATCTTGCGACGTGGTTTCGGCATTCGATGAAGACAAACCATATTGTTTCCAATGTGCTGCAGCAGCTTCTATTTGGTTGAAAAGAACAGATTTACAATGCCTTTGATGCTTCAATGCTGAAGCCACACCGCCAAGCAAATTCCTCTTCTTCCCTGACATCATGCACTGATAAGCATACAAAGCCAAGAAAATGGTTTGTCGCGACTATCCTGTACCTCCACCGAAATTCACATCTCCAGTCCACAACGTGCCGCAAGTGACTTCAGCGGGGCTAAACGCAGGTGGTAACCATGCACGTGGTACTCTTGATCTCGGTTGGTACAGAGCGAGTCAAGTCAGTGGGCGAGAAAAAAGGGTAGCACCGAACACACTAGTTGGATGGCGGGTGTTTGTCTTACGCACGGAATCAAGGAGAAAGAGCGCCAACAACACAAAAGCGCGGGCCAACCACCCCTGGGGACACGTGTCATATACCAAATAGGCTTTTCTTACCAATAATTAATATTTTTCAATCTCAAACCGTGGATCACCGGATTGTCTGGCGCCGTCGGCCGCGCCACCGTTTGCTCCTCGCCAACTCATCTGCACCTTCCAGCGCTGGACACCGTCTTTGAACAAGGTCGAGTCCAGAATTCCCTTGCGCCTTTGAGCGTGTTCGACTCATTCAAACTTGTCGGAGGCAACTTCTACGTTATCGCTCTCCCGTGCAGATCTTGTTCCTCGTTTTCAGCGCTCCATTCCGGTCACGAGAACCCTGCACACGCTCGATACTGCCCCAAACCACCTGTCAGCCAGCAGCCGTTACATTTACCCACTTCTTAGAAGTTCGGGGTATCTTTACTGAGTCAAGCTGCAAGATTCTGTGTCAAACTGTGTTTTTTGAAGCCACCTCTTCTGGACAGTGCAGCGCATCCTCCGCGTCATCAACTTTTCGCTTTGCGTCCGCAACACAAACCGCGGAAGCTTGAGAAAAACCGCAGGCTCAAATTTGCCCAGATTTGGGCCGTTCTTACAGTAACCGAAGTTGTCCGCTCAGCTTTGACCAGAGGGCGCATGAAGGAACCTGCGCGTTCAATGGGTTTCATTACCGCTTCTTTTCTCCTACTCTGCCGATTCTGAGAAAGTTTTCGCTGATCTGTAAGTTGCTAGCGATCTGCACAGCAGCAGCAAAGTCTGTGTACTACTCGTCGTGGAGCAAAAATTTGAAGTCAGGTGGGCTGCCTTTTTGAATTCGATTTGGCAACATTTTTTCCCGCCATTGCTATTGCTCGTGCTCAACCTCTATTGATCCTAATACTCGTCGTTTATCAACTTGTGCTGTTGTGTCTGTGCTTTCGCGTTTGCTTCGTGGCAATTCTCTTTTACTGTCGCCTCGAACCTTTCTGGGCACAAACGTCGCCTGGTGTTTTCGCGTACAGAGGTCAGCGCAAAGACTCTGTTCGCAACTGATCGCTTTTCATGACAGGCCCTGGGAGACCTCGTAAACGGCAACGTTCGAATGTGCGAGAACATGTGCAGCCGCAGACTCGTACACCTTCATGGACAAAATCGCTGGATAGTCTTATAGAACGTTTGGAAACCACGAAAACCGGCACCTGTGTATTGCGAGACGAAGAAGTTAGTTATGCTGCAGACATTACAGATAAGATTGCTGCCAAACATGCCGCAACAAAAGCAGTGTCAAAAGTCAACGCCCCGCCTCCAAGTGAGGACGTGGATGCTTTTTCTCGCGGGGTCCGAGTAGAAGCCGAAAGACCGAGACCTGATATTCCGAAAGTTCCTCCATTACCGGCGATGAAGCTATTGATGGAGCAAGACCCGCCTGAAAAGCTAATTCACGAGCAATCAGTGATAGTACGCGCTCAAGCAATCAATCGCAAGAATGCCGAACTTGCGCGCGAACGACTTCCAAAGCAGCCTGAAGCTCAAAGAAATAAAACCTTTCACGATTATTTTTTAGATGAAGCATTGTGGATGGCCGCCGACTTCAGGGAAGAACGCAAATGGAAGGTTCAAATGGCTAAGAAGGTCTCTAAAATGATTCAGCAATACCATACCCAGAAGGCCCAGCGAGAAGCGCGCGCAAAGGCAGAAGCACAGCTCAAGATAGTGAAGCTAGCTCGTTCCATGGCGCGGGATGTCCGCAAATTTTGGAGTCAGATTGGAGAAATTGCTGATTATCGGAATTCTCTTTTGGAAGAAGCAAAAGCCGCCAAACAGAAGAGCTTTAAGCTGAAAAGTCTTCTTGAAACTACTGTACAGTACTCAAACGCTATTGCGTCAAGGTTGCAAAGTTCTCAGAACGCACCATTAAGTCATATTGGACATGCTCCAAAACAAGTGACATTCGCTCCACACGGGACTCAGAATGGGGTCAGAAGCTCTCAACATCACACTGATGACGCCTCTGATGAAAACTCAATATCAAGTAGTCCACCATCAGAAACAAATGATTGTGTTGTTAGCTCGGATGATGACAGTGACATGAATCATGGAAGTCAAGAATTCAAAGAGGATAGTGATGATGGCGATGGCGACGATGAAAGCACGCTAATTGCAGCTGAAGCTGAGGATGCAGATGATGACTGCGAAGTCCAGAATCTCCAGGCTGAGGCGAATATGAGCGTTGGAGATCTGCTAAGATTGCAGGGAATCGATCATTCAACTTACCAGGCCGACCAAACACAGTACCTGGACAGCGATGACGATGAATTTGGCTCAAGTAGAGAGTCAATTGATTACGATGAAATTGACGATGAGAGCACTATTCAGGCTGCCGAAAAGGAGGAAACTCGCGACTCAATGGAGATCGAGAATCTTCAAAATGAATGCGAACTAAGTATAGAAGATTTGTTGATATCTCAAGGTATCGATCCGCAAGTATATATCGCTGATACGAGACCGTCCGGCAGAGAGAATTCAGCAAGTAACGAGGATGCCGATGAGTCAGCTGAAGAAATTGCTGGTCGGAAACCGCCAAACTCGGCGAACGTGGTCAGAAATGATCTGCCTTCAACCACTATACATTGCATTGGCGAGAAGTCAATTATACCGGAAGAACATGTCATGACAGATAAAACAGTTGAAGCTGGCCCTCGAGCAATCCCGACTGGGCCCTCCGGCGAGATTGCCCGATTACAACCTTCTTCTTTACTTCGAGGAACGTTAAGAGAGTATCAGCTGCGTGGTATGGACTGGCTGGTATCCCTCTATAATGAAAACTTGAATGGAATTTTGGCAGATGAGATGGGGCTTGGCAAGACAATGCAAACAATTGCTTTGTTGGCATGGCTCGCTACAGAGAAAGGCGTATGGGGGCCTCATCTTGTTGTGGTCCCTACTTCAGTGATGGTGAATTGGGAGGTTGAGTTCAAAAAGTGGCTCCCAGGATTCAAAGTCTTAAACTACTTCGGATCTGTGAAAGAACGGAAAGCAAAACGCAAAGGGTGGACTCAACCGAACATGTTTCATGTGTGTATTACATCGTACAATCTTGCCTTGCAGGACGCGACAGCTTTACGGCGGAAAAAGTGGGTGTACTTAATTCTCGATGAAGCTCACAATATCAAGAATTTTGAGTCTCAACGTTGGCAGACTCTATTGAGTTTTTCCGCTCAGAGACGTCTTCTGATCACTGGAACACCGTTGCAAAATTCTGTAATGGAGTTATGGTCATTAATGCATTTCCTGATGCCGACAATATTCAGTAGTCAATCAGAATTTAAGCATTGGTTTTCCAACCCACTTTTGGATTCGTCCGATGCTCATAACCCTGACCACTCTGAGAAACTGAAGACTGTCTCTCAGCTGCACGAAGTTTTGCGTCCTTTCGTACTGAGAAGATTGAAAGCTGATGTTGAAAAAGGGTTGCCGCCGAAATATGAGCACGTTGTGAGTTGCCCTTTGAGCAAAAGACAACGACAATTGTACGAGGATTTTATGGCACGAAGCGATATCAGAGATACTCTTGAGGGAGGAGACTTTTTTAGCGTTATGAACATTCTCATGCAACTCCGCAAGGTCTGTAATCACCCGGATCTCTTCGAAGGCCGACAAATATCATCTCCGTTTTCTATGCAATCGGTTTTCTATCCTGTTCCAACAGGAATCACACAGATCTTTGCAATGCGACCTGAAAAGTCTATAAGCTTAGACTTACTTGGACTGGATCTATGTTCTTTTGAGATGAGGTGGCCCGGGCGTTGGCACGTTACTGAAGGATTGAAGATTTCCGCGGCAGACTGTATTCGCCAAGAGTTGCGTCAATTAGGCGGTGATGACGACGCGTGTGGTGAGAAAGTACGTCATGATGTTGCCCTTCACCCTTCGAAGGCGGCAAGCTGCAGGGCGCTATCTTTTCGCCAGTCACAGTTGCGGTATCGAGCACAACGTACAGCCATGCGCCTCCGACAGAAAGCTCTTTTCGGGGAAGATTTGAGATCAGCTTGTACGATGACAACCAAGTCCCTCTCAGAGTCTTTGAGGCCTCAAAGTTCTGTGTCGTTTCCGTTGCTTCAGACAGGCACATCTAAACTAGTCAGATCTGTTGAAGACTTTTCGTTTGAAGGAGAAGCTATCTGCAAGCGGTTTGTTTGTTGCATTGCTCGTGTGACCGCCCCTGTAGTTGAATTGAGATTCAGAGGTGACGATCGCCTCTACAACTTTGTCGAACGTTTAGCTGAAATATTTGAGCAAGTATCGTCTCCATACCAGGCGTTGTGGAGAGCTGCAGCCATTCGGAGCAGGGTAACAATTCCAGACACCAGGCTGATTCAGTGGGATTGTGGAAAACTTCAGGTGCTGGATCAACTACTTCGCAAGCTCCGTAAGGGTGGGTCGCGCGTGTTAATATTCACCCAGATGACAAAGGTTCTGGATATTTTGGAGTCGTTTCTAAATTTGCACTCGCACCGGTACCTACGTTTAGATGGTACTACGAAAACCGAGCAGCGTCAGAAAGTTGTGGAAAGGTTTAACACTGATGATCGTGTGTTCTGCATGATTTTGACTACGAGAGCGGGCGGAATCGGTTTGAACCTTACAGGCGCAGATTCTGTCATCTTTTATGACACCGATTACAACCCTGCTATTGATAGTCAAGCACAAGATAGAGCCCATCGCATTGGGCAAACGAAACCTGTGCACATTTATCGGTTAGTTAGCGAGCAAACAGTGGAAGAGAACATTTTGAAACGCGCAAACGAGAAACGTACCTTGGAGTCTTTGGTAATTACAGAAGCCGGATTTACGACTGAAGCCATGAGGGATCGAGGGCTAACCAAAGCTCCCTATAAACCGGGCGAACCCAACGGTCGATCCGTTCTTCAAGATCTTGCTCCTAGTGAAATCGTCGCGAAAGACCGGAAGAACGGTTTGTCCGATGATGTTGTCACTGAAGAGCCCTTGTCGCAGCAACCGGTTGCCCAGCCGAATGGATCTATGTTGAAACCTAATCAGCCCGCGCAGGCAGCTTCTGGAGCGCTCTCTGTAGAGACCGCATATGGCGCTTTCACTGGTTTCAGCATCAATCCTCAAGGACTTGAGTCGGGGAATAACCTTAGCTTGGAGTCTTCTGCGTATCTGCAGTTTCAAGATGTTACGGCGAAGTTATTGGTCGCTGAAGATGACAGGGAACAAATTGCTATACACACAGCAGAAGAAGAGCAAAGGGAACTTCGAGCAGAGTTCGAAGAAACTCTGCCAAGCCCGGAGGCTCTCGTGGACGCCGAAGATTTGGGTCTGCGCTCTCGGCTATCGGTAGTTGACGGTCAAAGCTTGGAATCCTCCCTTTCCCCTGTACAAAGGTATGCACTCCGCTTAGTCGAAAGCTATCGAACAATTTCTGATAATGACGAGCTAGCCGATGTGACGGATCTGGACAGAGAACTCACCCTGGACAAAATGTTGGAACGGAGACAAAGCACAATCGATGTTGCCAAGTGTAGTGATGGCGTGGTTGTAGCTGCCGATTTCAAGCATTCTGATACATTTCCAGACGATGATGGGGATCCTCTGGTATACAATATGGATATTTCAGCTGAAGGTCAGATGTCTAGTTTAAAAGCGCTGACGGACACCGACGTGGACATTAAATTGTACCTGCCGCTACGCGACGGTGGTCCGGAAGAGTTGAAAATATCCTCGGTGGTGAGTGGCACCGCAGCGGCAGGTCTCGAATGTGCGGAAGATGCAGCCTTTTTCCCACATGCTTATAATCGAATGAGCCGAACGATTTATTCGACGCACCGGCAAAAGGAGAAGGCTAAAGCCAATTTTAAGAAGCGAAGAGCAGAGAGGGAAGTTCGTCGTAGACGAGATTCAGGAGACTCTGACCACAATAGTTCAGACAAGCGAGGGAAGTTGGACGGAACTGAGCAAGGGGCGAAGCAGATAGCGAATGCAGAGAAATGCAAAGCACCTAAGTCGAAGAGCGATCTATCTTGTGGACCTGGACCTACGCCGACCCGTAAAATCCGAGTGGAAAGCGGTTCGAAAGTGAAGGTTGTAGGCGCTGGTGCGAGCTCGAACGCAGGTGGTGAATCTCAGGGGACAGCCTCAACAGGGTTATTCAGAAAGACGTCGAAGAAAACCCCACGGCGATTGCTTTCAGCTGTGGGAAAAACAGCTGGTGGCGGTCCCATAGTTGGCACACCGGGGGAAGGCATTGGATTAAATGATCAGTGGACGAGAGATGAAGACCGCCAAGTTATCTCATTTGCTGCAGAATTTAATAACAACATGCTGCTCACTGCTGATGTGTTGTCATTAGACCCTTCAGTGTTTGCCGGAATCCGTCGTAGTCGGGGACAGAAGCACTGTCTTGAAAGGTTACTGACATGCGTACCGAAGGAAACCAAGACCGGGCCACCTCAGCCGAAAGCTACCATCTCGGATAATGACGTCTTTCAGAAACATCGTGGCGCCTTGTCTGTCGCATCCAAGGTCACACGAGAAGCCAAACCTCCTTGGCTTTTTTTGCCAACTATACCCACTCCATTGCACCCATCGCAGACCAAAGTCATGAGTAACGCACTCTCAAAAACAGCAGGAAGATTTAGAGGCGATCTGCCACCAACCTACACTTCGGTTGCCGCTTCAATACGGCTCCCTCCTCATTTCAAGGCTGGTCTAAAACCGACTGAAACTACCACCCAAGCTCTGCAGCGGAAACGGTATCCATTCTTGAGGCCATCTCGAGAGGATGGGAGAAACTCGTCGCAAAAATCTGGAAGCTCAAGCCGTCAGAGCGGGCCGCTGACGGGTATCGCCTCGTTAGCTGCAGCAACCAGCTCATTGTCTCGAGGATCAGGAGTCACTTCAACTGCGATAGGATCTGGAAAACCTCCAAAGAGTCAATCTCAGGCTCCTTTTCCGCGTCCCGGTTCGGGAGTTCTTCGTGCAAGTATCGGTTCAAGTTCCAAGATGAAGGTGAAAGGAACAGAATCCTCTATGCAGGGCACTCAGAGCGGAATATCGCGAGTATCCACATCTCAGATGGCCGCCAAACCTTTTTCAACTGTATCAAGGGGCATTTTTGTACCAGGAACAGGTGCTCGAATGAATATTTGTCAGGTTGGGGGTACTGTCACCAAAGCCTCTCGTGTCGCGACGGGAATAGACGTGAAACCCGGGTTAGGGCGTAATTCGGGAATAGAGAAGGGGTTACTAGGAGGGTCTGCTGTGAAGAGTGGTAAGATTACGGTTGGGTCCACTCGCGGAGGTCCGGCTGTAGAGGTTGGCGACGGTAGTGGTAATGGGGTCAAATGGAATACTGGGGTAAAGATGGCTACGGGGAGCAATGCGATCGGAACTGCAAAGACAACAAACATTGCAAGAGGTGAGAGTCAAAAACAAAACGTCACCGAGGCGGACAAGCCAGTCATGGCGGCCAAGGCGTCAGGTGGCGAGGGAGGAGGGGATGCGCACGAAATGCCATCCCAAACGTCTTTGAAAGCAAAGCCAATACCTACCCCGTCACCTACAGGCAAGCCAGAGGACAGCAGTAGTCACAAAGACTAGTCGAGAAGTGCACAAGGGCGCAGGAAGTGCGCAGTAATGTAACAATTTTAACAGGTTGAGGTTATTATTATTGAAGGTCATGAAAGGTTGTCGATGAGTGATCCTCGCATATTGGACACCAGCTGAGTCGGTTGCGCGTCCCTCAATTTGAAAATACTTTCAACAACTTGCAGTTCGGTAGAGGTAGCGTCCAAGCCGCAAAAAGCGGCCCAGTCGTTGGCCACCATGCCAGCTCCCACCACTTCACTACCCCTGTTAACGGTTCCAGCAACCAAAGGAATTTGTAGCAGACTCGACAATTCATCCTGATCCTCAATCGATGTCATAGGATGCACTAAACCACCTTGGTTGGTAAACGAACAGAATGAACCAACCAGAACCTCGCCAGCAATCGAGTGACGAAACACCTCGGTTCCCAACACATCGGCCACGATCTCCTCTGTCTCTCTGTCCAGGTCTGTGTGCACTAAGGAAACATGGTCATTGCTCGCAATGCAATTTCCCAAAGCCGACAAACGCTCCTCGCATCGCTGCACCACAACCTTGTCCGGAAGCGAGTTTTTTATGTGCAGCATCTCCTGATCTGTTGCCGTGTTGGGCAACAACATGCCCTTGTCATTTCCTACACACATGCGTCCGATAATGCGAGTACCGGCAATTGTGGCGTGCACAACAGGAATGTGATCGGCCAACTCCGCCTCGAATACAGAGTAGAAATTCTCCGAGCCCCCCACAGCAACTAGACAGTAGGCGTTGGTGAGCATGGAGAAGACCCCGATTTCGTTGCTGTTTTCAAACTGGCAGCGTACCGCCATGTTGGTCGAAGGAGAAAAAACACTTAGTGCTCAAGATTGAAATATGTGGCGTAAGGATTCACCTTTGACGGCGCCCGGCGATGACAATTTCGGGAGCACTAGACAATACGTATTCGAAAACACCAACGCCTTCTGCAGCAGATGTCCCGGAGAACCCTGTGAATCGATATCCTTCTTCTCACCAGAGGTCCACGAAGGCGACGAGCGTCAGGCTCACTTCAAGTTGGACGGCGCACAGTCGTACGGCATACGCGGAGGGATTTAAACAGGCCTAGGCGGGTAGGCTGGGACAGACAGATGCTGTTGCGGAACGGCGTCGTTTGAGGCATGCGCTGCCCTAGCTGGCCAGGTTTTGAAGGGAAGATGAAGCAGAGTGTGCGTTGGCGTGTGAGAAAATATGAAGACTGCGTGCAGTTTCACGGGTCCACGACGGGAGTGCAGGCTCTGGACGCCGTCCGCTTTAAGGGCCAAAGCATAATTCTGTTGTGCACACATGACCTATGGACTGTACAAGTAAGATGCCACGGAGGGGCAATTTTTCGGAAAGATATAAATGAGCCGCAGAATTGAAGAAGAAAAAAAGGAACCCCTTTTTTTTTTCAGATTGTCCGAGATTCATTGTCACGTGTAAACGTGGCCTTGTTCTCTAATTTGTACTCTCTCTGTAGACCGCACAATACCATTACGGTACAGGGCGGCAGGGAATGCTTACTGAATTTTATGGGCAAGATAACATTTTCTCTGCAGCACCGTCTCGCATCACCGAAATCACGACCATCAACCTTATCGAACAAAAGTGAGAGTCAATTTGAAGTCCGTGGGGATCTTTCTAACGTGTGAGATTCTCAGTTGGACATTGGGGGCTTTGATACTTTGCTGCTGCGTGAAGTTTTACGTAATCCGCCTGGCAAACCAATACCGTCAACTATGGCTTTCGTTTCCGCCGCACACCGTCTACCGTTGTTTGCTATTCCCCGCATCTCTACAATGCTCTGCCCTCGACGTCCCGCGTCCAATCGCTCTATTACTCATCAACCGTTTTCGTCGTCTGTCATCCAACCTCCGCAAACATCTCCGCAAACTAACTTCTTCCTAAACACCCCCCTCATTCGCCTTCCCTCCTCAACCTACCCCAATTCCATCGACGACATCCTTCGCGTCGTCTCCGACACCGACCGCTTCATCCCCCTGCACAATCTCAATCCCCTCATCGCACTAACTCCTGCTGCACCATCAGCCTCTTCCACCGCCTCTACAGCCACCCCAACCTTCTGGACCCCGTCCCAACTCAAAACCTGGCTCCTCCGCACCCGCGCCGCCATCGACCCCTCTCTCTCCCCCCTCACCCTCACTCTTGCCCCCGCTCCTACCCCTACGCCGACCACATATTTCGCCGTCGACATTTCCG
>JAUKWC010036699.1:0-15103 GCA_032356245.1 Endocladia muricata
CCCCCCCCCCCCCCCCCCCCCCCCCCCCCCCCCCCCCCCCCCCCCCCCCCCCCCCCCCCCCCCCCCCCCCCCGGGTGTACGTACTGTTTGAGCGTATTTGCAAGGCGATTTTCAGTTTCTGTTTTTTTCCTTTTTTTGCTTTTCTGTATTGTTCCACACGAGCGCCCTTGCGACCCCCGTTGGTTGCCCGCCCTCCGTTTCTGCACTGCACATACGCGTTGCTCTGTTTGGTGGTGATGCGCGCAAGGCTCATTGGCGAACAAAGGCACACGGACGAGGAGGGGCCGAGTGGGCAACGAGGGAGAGAGGTGCACACACAACGGGGTGAACGCCAGTGTGTGCAGTGATGGCGCGCGGTGGTGGAGCGCGGTGCATTGTGCTTGTCGTGTACGATTGCCTCGCTCGTCTCCCAACAGAGACCACCCTCCCCCCTTGTTCTTCTTCTTCTTCTTCTTCTTCTTCTTTTTTCTTCAGCTTGCGACTCTGCCATTGCCTCCCCCCCGGTACCTCCGTCTCTCCTTACAGCCTTTACAGCTTCCCACCGCCGTTTCGCACTTTGCCATTCCTCTTCCTCTTCGTCCACGCAACGCCCTGTTGTGAGGTGCCCCGCAGCGTAGAAACGTGCAATGCAGCGATGCATTGCATGTTTCTACGCTCTCCATCACTCACCCTCTTGTTCTCCCTCTGCACACGTGTGCCCCTTTTCCCTTTCCCATTCCCATTCCCATTCCCATTCCCTTTCCCTTTCCCTGCACCTCTCCTCTGCCAACTCTACCACTCGCACACAACAAATCCACCGGCCGGCTCCCGTCCTTGTTTCTACGCCACTCGTTGCTGCTGCTGCTGCTGCTGCCCTGCCTGCGCCATCTGTGCTGTCTATTGAGTGTGCGTGTAAGTGGGAGGGAGGAGTGCGAGCGAGAGAGAGAGAGAGAGAGAGAGAGAGAGAGAGAGAGGGGATATATAGTGACGGGCGTGACACACACCGCCTTGGCTTGCACGCCCCACCCGTCCACAACCGCCCTGCTCCTTCCAACCCCTTGGCCTCCCGCCTCGTCCGTCCATCCAACACCCCACCCCACACTCCCATGACGTCTACGCTCGTCTTGCTTGCGAGTGTGCTCCTCCACGTCGCCTACCTCCGCGCGGTCTCCGCCGACTCCGTCCTCGTCCCCTCCCCGCCCTACTCCCGCTTCTCGCTCGGCACCATTCTCACCGACGGCCCGGGCCGCATCCCGCAAACAGTCTTCGACATCCCCGCCGCGGCCCTGCGTCGCTCCTTTGTCTACAACTTTCGCGCCCCAGATCTCACCAAAGGCGCCTTCCGCGTCCACCAAAACATCGCCCTGCTCAACCTCTCCGTCGGCCTCGTCCTCGTCGACACGGGCGCCGCCAACTACAAGCAGCCCACCTTTGCCGATGCAGGCCTTCTGGCCCGCAGCTTGCGCAGCGCGGGCGTGTCGCCGCAGGATGTCAAGGCAGTCCTGCTCACGCATGCGCATGTGGATCATGTGGGCGGGTTGAGGGGTGAGGGCGGGGGGGCTATGTTTCCAAATGCAGACGTGTACATTGGGAGAACGGAGCATGTGTATTGGACGAGCGGCGACCCGGTCGTTATCCCCGACGTCCCGCCCATCGTCAACGGTACGGTTTGTTGCGGGTGTTTCTTTCTCGTCCCCGCCCCACCTCGTCTTTCCAAGGCCCTTTGCTTTGACTTCTGCGCAATCTCCGTACCGACGACCGCCTTCTGACTGTCGGTTTCCCGCCCTTGTCTGCGCAACGATGCATGTGTGTGTGCGTGTGTGTGTGTGCGTGCGTGCGCGTGTGTGTGTGGCATAGAGGCAACCGTGCGCCTGTACAAGGAGGCCATTGCGCCGTACGCCAACCGTCTCAAGCTTGTCGCAGACTTTGCCTCGCCTCTTCCCGGCGTCCAGTTTCTCCCGACCCCGGGCCACACCCCCGGCCACAATGCCATCCTCATCACCCGCCACGATGACGCCTTGCTCATTACGGGCGACGCCTGGCTCAGTCAGGTGCGTGTCGCCCCCTCAGGCTTTGCAAGCCCTGTCGGCTTTTCTTGGCGCTTTTCTTCCTTGCGTGCGCGTGCGCACGTTGTCCCCCGGCATATCCACTCACGCGCGGGACGCTTTCTTCTTTGTTTGTGTGTGCGCCAGGCCGACCAGTTGCAAAACCCAGACTGGAAGTTTTTCATCGAGACAAACAGCACGCAGGCCTATGAGTCGCGCGTGGCGCTCATGGAGCGCGCCGCGACGACGCGCGTGCGCGTGCTGGTGTACCATGAGCAGTTTCCGGGGCTGGGTTACGTGAAGAGGAGCGGCGCCTGGTTTGACTGGGTCCCGGTGCCAGGAGGCATTGGTCAGGAAATGCCTGGTCAGTAAATGAATGAAAATGTAGGCGCGATGAAGGGAAGGCGAGGAGTGGGAGGCGGGTGCGGTTTTCGTCGTGTGTAAGAAAGCGTCTTGAAGCGTCTGTGCGGAGAAGGATGGTGAGGTGGAGGAGGGGGATGAGAGGGTTGCGGGGGGGGGGGGCGGGGAGGAGAGGAGGGTGAGGGTGGTGCTTTGTGTGGTGCTGCCGCCAATTGAAACAATACATGTGCACCATGCCGCCGCTATTTGTCTACTCCGTTTGCAATGCATCGGCGTGGCCCCTTGACGCACATGCTTTCTCACTCTCCTTTGCTCTATTTCCCCCCTTTGCCCCACGCCTCTCACACTCTCCCGCACACACGCACTGCCCCACCCTTCCAACCGCTCTCGCGCTCCCTTCCCTCGTCCTACTCTGGTCCAACTCTCCGTTCCCGCCTCACCTTGCACGCGCCCACTCTTTGCTAGGGCCGTGGGCAGGGCACTGTCGAAAGTATGCTACCGGCGCACAATTTGCGCAGATCACACTCGGATGTGCTGCTACCGAGTAGCGTATCAAACTCCCAAGTAGCGTGTCAGGCTGACGCGCTCGGGACAGACATACCTGTGGACCTATGTTCCTGGCTTCCTGGCCTGCGTGTCTCACGTGTAATTGCGCGGCTTGTACACAGGGGCGTGGCAGCGTGTGGAGAGGGGGCGGGGCGGGAAGGGCGGCGCAGGCGACGCGAAAAGGAAACGTCATTCGAAGGTCACACTAGTAGAACTTCCTGAGAGACAGAGAGAGAGAGAGGGAGAGAGGGGTAGGAATAGAATTGTCGGAGATAATCTAAGAATCGACGTTGTACTTAAAAACTCTAAAGAGGACTTGCCGCGAGGTGCGACAGCAGATGCGGACATGACGACGACGCAGCCAGGCACCAACACGAGCGCCGTGCAGAATAACCACCCCCCACTTGCCCTCTTCGCCATGCCCTACCTCACCTCCCTTCCGCGCAGCGACAATTCCAAGCGATCCTTCTCGCCCGCGCTGGTATCCTTCCCACCTCTGCGCTCGTCTGGGACAGTTGCCTGCGTGTCGCTTGCCATCTCCAGGCGAGCACCTCCCCCAACCCTGCACCATTCACATTCTAACCGTCCTGACCGTCTTGACCGTCCTGACCGGCCTGGCCGAAAAATCCGTTACGCCCATCCTGCCCGTCCCTCCCGTTCCTCCCGTTGCGCCCCCCGAATCCACCGCTCCCTCCTCTCCCTCCTTGCCCTCCTTGCCCTCCTCGTCCCCCGAACCCGCCATTCCCTCCGTTCCCTCCCTTCCCGCCATTCCCTCCCTTCCCACCATACCCTCCAAATCCGCCGAACCCTGCCCACCAGGGCCGCTTCTGTCTCTGCCTCCTGTCCTTGTCCCGCCTAGCTCTCTCCCTTCTCTTCCTCTCCCTCTTCTGTTCCTGCACCTTCCTCCAATATTCAAGGTTCAACCACGGAACCGCAAAGTACTGTTGCAGGGGATGACCGTTCTGAAACGGAGTCCATCCGCGCTGCAGCGGCCATAGGGACTGCGGATGCGCACCGTCACCGCCACGAATAGTATCGGGGGAATACGGGGGAGTATCAGCGAGGTGCGGATGCGGGCAGAAGAAAGCAAGGAGGAGGAGAAGTAGCGCAGGATTAATCATTGTGACGATGACCAACCAAGCGACGAGATATTGGGGGTCGTTGGATGAAGGATCGTGTAAACGTCGGTAGAGGGTGGAGGGAACTAAAGAGGCAGTGATGATGGAGTGCGAAGAAGACCACGTGCGTTCTTTAGTAAACTTTACAGGTTCAGGGAGTGGAAGCAAACCTCATGGAGGTTGTTTTAAGGAGATGCAAATAGGAGTGCGTCACGGTGATAGGCGGTCTATAGATGCGGGTCAGGCAGGCCTCGCAAACGTGGGAATTGCTGGACGGGATTTCCGGGCATATCATGGAATCTGGGATTGTTCTATGTGCGGTTTCACAGAGTAGAATATGCCCATGACGTAGCTCGTCAAGGTCGATAGATGCGTTCGAGGAAGCATTTTTACGTGAGTAGGTGAGTGCCCGTGGGACTTTAGATACATGTTGAATTGTGAGACGAGAGTGCTACATCGCATTGGTGAATGTGATGCAAGACTGATTTGATCCGACCGTCAGCGGGCCGCCATTTCTCCACACACCGTCGTAACAATTTCTCTGCCACAGGGTACGAAATAGACTCTCAGTCCACATGAGAAAACAGGACACATCAGTTCTCCTTGCACCCAAAATACAATGTCCTCACTCCGTATGGCATCTTGCCACGCTTCGGTCGAAACCACACAACAGTTTGAAGAGCTGAAATGCGTTTGCAATTCAACGTGTCCTGACAAGTTGGGCAAGCAATCTGTTCCGAGTAGTGTACACAGCTTCCCGAGACAACCCCGCTTCGCTTAGTCTCAAGTCTTTCCTACTTGATTGCATGCTTTTGGTCCTACTCTGATGGTACACTACGAGACTAGGAGAATGTTGAAATGAAAGTCGGAGTCTGACCGGCATCAGCCAAACTTTCTTCACTTTCCTACATGTACAGGCTCAGGACGTATGCTCGCACCTGGGTATGATTTACGTCACTCACTCAAAGTAAGATTCGTGAAACCCTTTCGCACTGCTATCACGGTGTGCCAATACAGTTTGCCTGCATACGTATGGACAGGGTATGACACGCTTTGATCTGTACCCCCCCATGCGGCGAGAAGAGATCAGTGCCGCAATCTTATCTCAAAAAGTTAGGGCCCTTGCTAAGCAGCGGCCACCTGCCTGACTCGTGTATAGCGGAATGTCTAACGGGAGTGCTTGCGTGTGTGTAAGTTCAGTAAACGGATGAGAAGGGACAGTGCCTAGAATTGGGGCAGAGCCTCGGACGATGTCCACTCGTTTTCGTCGATCATGAGTCTCACATTTACATAATAAATTCTACTCAGCTTGCATTCGCACGGTTACTCGTGCGCATGTCGCTCTTACGGACACTACGTTTGTAGCAGCGACGAGAAAGTTGCACAGATTAGTCAGAGCCGCTAGCCCAGTCGATGCGTATTCGCACAGCTTTCTCAGACATAAACGAGGGCAAAGAGCGTAGAGCAGGGAGCAGAGGCTTTGTCATGCAATGTATGAAGGCTCGAAGCTCCCGAGATATGAGAATACTTGAGCTGGTTTGATTCGCTACGAGTTAAATACTATTCACCAAAGACCAGCAATAGTAATTATGAATATACCAAAGAAAGTCTCCCACCGAACCACCGACATGCAGGTCTCGTATCTTGTACCAAGCTGGTCAGCTATCCCCTCTACTTATCACCTGATTCGTGTCATTGCCAGCAAGGAGTTTGCAATCAACTCTGAAAGGGTCGCGAGATGGATACAACCAAAGTTAACATCCAGTCGGGCGGGGGAAATAATGGACTAAAAGTGGTTCCGACACAAATACTTGAAAGGATCTCTGAAAGCACGATGGTATTGAATGTATAACGGTACTGAAAGTATGACAGTGTTGAAAGTAGGACAGTAACAGAAAGTATGACGATATTGAAAGTAGAACTGTAACTGAAAGTGTAACAGTACTGAAAGTACCGCTGTGTTGAAAGAGCACCAGTAGAGCCGCTTCCGATGCGAAATGAGAACTGCATTCTTTTTTTTTTAATATTTCGATTGAATATTTTGCACGTGTAACCGACTTAAATCATGCCAGATCATTTACTGCATGCATGAAGTAGGTCGGATTTGATTCATCGGAATGTAGGCATCACACCACACCAGCACGTGTCCAAAAACGCAAGACACCTGCCACTACAGTGTACGAGTCTTAAAGTATTCTGCGGCAAGTATTCGCACATGTATTACTGTCCGTCGACAACCTCGATCTGGTTTAGTCCAGGTAAAAAGACATCAACAGACGGCATACCGGCACATTCTAGTTGAAATTACCGTTGCCTACTCGCAAGGGCTACTGTGGAGAACACACCCGGCAAGCAGTGGATTGTCACTGGAGGATCCTCCCGGAGGGATCTTGCCAACCAACGAGAGCAATATGACTGGTGGAACATGAAAGGTATGCAGGCTGGTTGGTAGCTGCAGAACTAGTAGGGTTTGGCGAGTCCATGGCGAAACCACATGACAAGGATTTTTTCGAGAATACTTTCATTGTCTCGAGATTCCCACCTGCCTCTTCTAAGTATTAGTGTGTACTGCACTTTTGTTGTACAAGTCGGTCAGTAGGCTCTGTCCGCATTCATCGGCTACTCTATGGGCAATGTGACATCTGGTACACCTCTGCACTGTATACCTATCGACAGTAGAGTTCTTCGTACGAGAACAGCATGCAACGCAGGCAAGCGAAATCGAACACTATGTCCACATTCTCCATCACAAACGTGCCGCACTAATCCACAGACATTCTGTTCTCAACTACTGTTCAGCTGGGGTCAGCAGTTCTGTCGTCGCATCGTGTAAAGAGACACACTATTGCGCACTCACGCCGTCAAAAGCGACGAAATGCCTCGCCTGCGTCCGACATTCCGTTCTCACGCACCCATGCTCTTTCTTTGTGGAAGCATGCGCCTGCGCATGGATGACTAGTCAGTTCCAAGGCGCTCTTTCTAAGCCACGACGCGCGTACGGTGTTACCACAATTTTCCTGCCAGACTGTTCTCGAAGCGCCAGAAGACTTCTATCCGCATAATGCTGGAGATGAACAATCGCTCTAAATTTGGAAGGGTGTTTCACAGGTTTCTGAAACCAATCTAATGTATGGCCGCATCTATATTTTGACGCAAATGCAATGGTTATGTGTAGGTTTGTTCTGTTCATGTGTGCATGAATTTCTTTACTACGCACGCCGCGGGTAGAAATTACTACCTCTGCCCGCAAGTAGGACGTATGTGTATTTTAACAAGCACTCTGAATTTGGTCGTCATTCCGCGAACGACCTCTTTGTCCTTTCCCGACCAAGGTAGTCTATGACATGGTCATGCCGACAAAGTGCATTGCAAAAGCTACCCGTTGGACTCTACGCGATATGTCTTACCACAATGGACAAGCATGTTCAGTACTGCATCTCGCAACATGGCACCACTCAGGAATCCGGTTTTTGAGAATAGAAACCCAATCTGTTTGTTTCACTCGCGCCCGGGATTAGACTAATTCAAATTAGACTACATTAGACATGCATTTGGGTGCAGCGGATATTTTCCAGCAATTTCTGATTGAGTACCATCAATGCTTACAATGCTTCGTCCCAGAATGGTAACCCTATGCAGTTCTGAACCAATTGCCGCCTCCTCGGCTTAGCAAAAAGGTATTTCTATGCTAACAACTAAACGATACTCTTATCTTGGACACATGTGTTCCCACCGGGAGAGCGCAGGCGAGGTCCCTCGTCGGTCGAGACAATATCGGACTGTGGAACGTACACTTGCCGATTACTACGGGTTCCAGTTACAGGAGCGGCATCATCTGACCAGGTTGGAGATCGAATCTTGACTTTGATATTCCCCTCACACCAGACGACAGGTTTCGCATTCCCGTAGGTCTACACATTGCACAACCGTTAGTGATTGCCCCATGCAGGGCATACATAAGTTGCCAGTAAGTTTGCCAATCTATCAGGAGATAGTAGTCTCAGTCGCAGATTGGCACATCAGTATGAAGCATTTTTTCGCACAGGGAACAGAAAACGACTATTCTGCATTAAGAACCCATTCTAGGCAGCAAACAAGGGTTTCGCGTGACAAAGCAGTCTATCAGTTAAGAACATGCAGTAGTTTATTTAGGACCTGCTCTAAACTGAGGATGAGGCTCATGTTCGGGTCAACCGTGGCATTATTTCAGTTGTCCGGTTATTTTGATCGGAAACCAGGTATACTAATTTCGCGCGACCTGCCTACAAATAAAGTTTTCAAGTCAAAGAATCTCTTCAATTGCTTCGACTGTTTTGATGCGCGTATGACTTCTCTCATATGGCCCGACCTATGAGGCACTGTATGGCTTTGGCTCAGTTACGTGCCCGTAAATTTGGCAGTGAATTAAATATTCTTCTCCTTTGGAAGGCTGGTACAGGACGTCCAGATTTTCCGTAATTTCGTTGGATGACGTAAGCGTCCATTGATGCTGTTTACTCACCCCTTTGCGAACCGCCTACTGTCTACATACCGGGACCGCTGCATTACACTGTACGGAGCCAAGGCTGGTTTTCCTTACAGCGAAAAGTACGTTTTATCAATGGGGAAGAGCCGATCCTTTGTGCATCGATGCTGGGCTGTTGCACATTTCCAGACTATACTCTAGTCGCCTCTTTCCAATACTGCGGACAGAGTCTACTCTAAGATACCAAAGTACTGTACAGTGGCAAAGAAAGAGTAGATCAAACAGGCAGCGGGAGATTGAGCAGAAGAAAAAGTGGCAAAAAGCAAATATTTCTTATCAAAAAGGGCATGCTTAGAAAAGGAGATTTTCGCAAAAACCTAACCGGCCACGTTAACGAAGTATACATCCTTCACAATTTTAATTGCTTCAGCCTTCTCAAAGCACAGATACACACAGATACGCAGGATGGCGAAAGCTGAGGTTGAGAGGAAGGCGATACTTTCAAAATAACCCAGAACGTCGTCTCAGCCTCATCTGACGCCAGGTGGTCAATAGGCACTAGCAATACTTTAATACTTTTCTTCGTCCCTTTGTAGATACAGCACGTGCCAACTTACTATCTTCGTAGTGTGTTCATGCCGGGCTCTCTTTTGAAATTGGGATGTGGGGCAGCGAAGCGAGTAGACGAAGCGCGTACGCATCGGTCAACTCAGGGATGTTCCACATGTGTTCGCAGGAGGCGTGGTTTTTGATAAGCGAAACCCACATTTCTGATTCAGCCTATTCGAACTATACTTACATTTGCTGAAAGGCACAATGCGCTTCGAGTCAAGCCCGGCAGACCGAAAGAAAGAAAATCGGTCAAATCCGACCGGGCCTTGTCACTGAGAATGCTACTATTGTGGACAATATCTTCCGGTCGGATAATTTTTTACGAGTAGCAAACCCCTCGTGCTGGTCATTCCTCGCAGACCAAGCCCCCTGAACACGCCTGCATCAACATCGACAGGACGCTTCGCTTTAGTAGAGATCAATTGTTTCGCGTCAGTAAGCCCTTAGCCCGTACGTGGAGAGCCAGACTGTTTCGATGCATTCAGGGGGGAAAAGTCACTCCAAAACTAATGAACCTATCCGGCCCTAACTTTTCTTCTGCCTTTCCGTACTTCCACAGAAAATATATCTCGAACGACATGTCTACTAAACACGAAGCCAAATCCATGTTCACATAGTTCACTTTCCCCCCTGGTATGAAGGAGCTGAACAATTTCTGTTTTATTTCGGCACTTAAGACTCCTTAGCTGACACTCCTAGTTATTATATTTACTTTGCGCAGCCTGCTGTTTTTCATTTCGATTCTAAAAATGCCAAATAAAAAGTGATCTCACTGCATCACGCCTTTGTTAATCTTCTCAGACGAGTTAGCAAATCAGTCATGCGATCTAAATTCAGTACTTGTACGGTACGAAAATTCGCTTTCAATTCGATTCTGTCCTCCACGTGACCCTTTCATCCTAGAAACGGGAGCCAAAGAGATCATACGGCTGCAATCGCAGTACAACTGATGGAACGCTCCTGCGTCCTGTGAGAATGTGCGTACGACCGAACCCTGCACCAAATTATTCTTTCCTAGTCGGCAATGTGTGACAGCGCGGACCTCCTATTCAGTTTGCTGGCATGCCAGTCGCTCGACTAAGATCGTTCCTCGACTATCGTGCACGCGAGACCTCTATTTTAAATGGCTACCAAATTCACCAATGGAATCTGTATGTCTCCTTCCAAATACGACGCACCAAATGTGCTTGTGGGTCGTTTCCAAACGCTAAAGAGTACATTGAATGCCAATCTGATTCGCCTGCTAAGCACCACGCTCGTAGTCTAGAGTCCGGTCCGGCAACGGACGAGTTCAAACTCATATACTCCCTGATTATAGGATTAAAAGGGCGATACACCTCGAAGAAAGTTCATCTGCTCGGTGTGGGCCGTTCGACCGCGTCAAAACTTTGCAATGGGTTCAGTACGTAATAATTGCAAGTCTTAGGCTTTCGGATTTGACGGCAGTACCTTTCAAGCCGAATCTTATATTCGTGAGAGCTGTCCTCCGTGGCTTCCGTGCTTCCAAGCGATACGGAAAGCCTAGGGAGTAACTGCAAAAAAAATAAATCGATGAAAACATGATCTCAAAGTTTCTAGAGCTACCTGTCCTTGAAAGTATGTCGAAGCACTTCACACGTGGGAATTTGGAAAAGTTTGGTACAAAGTGACTAGTATTTCATTGCTGTCCTCTGTGGGATATAAGTTATAATTACTACATGAACCTGCATCGTCTGACACAACTAAACTGTTCCACTCGAGTGATGAAACAGTGTTGATATTTGGAAAGCACTGATGGTTTTAGTACCGCAGTCTAATACATTCATTATTTTCTTGCTTGAAGTTGCTTCTCCCGGACGGCGTTAATGATGATGTATCTCATTGTACCTGGTTATGACGTTTCGAAATGGCTCTTGCAGCGTAGAACCGTTCGTTATTACCCATTTGACTTCAGTACAAGCGCTCCAACGCGTTTATGGAAACTAATCAGAATGTAAGATTAATTTCAGGCGAAAATCGTATCAGATGATAGGAGATAATGACCTTGGCAGCGCTTTCCTGCAGTCCCTCTAGGACTAATGATGTCATTACGTGACACTCGTGTGACTTGTCGGGGTCCTGAGAGACAAGAAAATAGGAATGAACACCACGGTCAACGCACTAATGAAGAAAAGAGCCTCGCTCTCTCAAGATTTCCGCGTCACTAGGGTTTCATAGAAATTCGACAAATAGAAGTGCATCGCGGATTAGCATACAGATTGGGATATACTCCCTAGTTGTATGATTTGAGAAACATCATTGATCATGGCCACCAAAGTCGGACCTTAAGCAGCAGATGAAATATCGCCCACAATCTGATTCGCCAACACAGAGAAGACGGGTGTACAGGTACGTTCTCGAACAATCTAATTTGAAAGACATATCTGATTACAGTTTTCGAACTCAGTGGTTCGGGCGAAGTGCCTTCTGTTCTGACGTTCTGGTTCGTTGCTGTGAGGCTTTTGTAGTTTTGCGCAAGGGAAGGAGATTCTAGGCGGCTGCATACCTGCAGATTGCATCCATTTTTGTCAACCAACCCAACAGCGATTTGCTTTTGGGAGTACCGATATCAACCGGACCCTGCACCAGATGCTGACGTGCATGCCTTTGTCCGTTGAACACCAGCTGTTTCACATTGAACCTCGCGGGAGAATTGGTGCAGACTACGCCAGAGGCGATTCGTGTACCGTACTCATTTCAGTCTTCCTCCAGTGTGAGCACGAACGCAAGCATATGTGCAACCGAATCCGATGATTTGCTGGCTGCAAGGTTGATATGTTTCGAGATGAATACAGCAGGTTTTTCCAGCCTGCATGTCAGGAAATTTCAGAGTCTAAGTGTTAGACATTGGAAAAGAGCTGTGTCCGCATATACATTTCATGCGTTCCACTTACATCACCGGATTACATGCAGAGAACAGACAGGTGCGGCTGAGCACCATCTTCGCATTATAGATTAAACCAAAGTAGTTATGTACTGTATGTCGGATCTCTCAAAGCCCATCGGCCATATCTGCGTCTTATACTTGCCCAAATGTAGACAATTAATACATACCCATGCAGTACATGAATGTAAACGGGGAATGCCGGGTACAGCCAGTGTAGGATTGGACCCAGTGGATTCTAGGACATGCTCGCTTGACCAGGCAAAATAAAAACAGCATGGATCACAGATTTTCACAACTTGTGTTGTCGACTACGCAGGTAACATGGCGAACGATTACGGAACCAGAAACACTCGCTCCTTAGTGATGTTGTTGGACACAAGGCGGCTCGGCGTGGTAAGAAGGGTATAAATTGGGTGCATGGCTCCCAGGGGACTTGGCTCTGGCGACTTCATCATCAGTAGCCATCGACCCAACTTTTCATCAGTGATCCCTCAGTTGAATTGAAAGCAATTGCTTAGAGACTTCCGTCAATATGATCTCCAAAGTTGTCACCGTTACTCTTCTCATCACCGCTCTCAATGCAGCGGTGCTACACCCTCTCCCGTCCTCCGACTTTCTGATTCATGATACGAACCGGAATGGCGGGAGCGTCGGCGGAGGAGGTGGAGGCAACAGTGGCTCGGGCGGAAACGGTGGTGCGGGAGGTAATGGTGGGAATGGAGGTTTCTTTGGTAATGGAGGACTCGGTGGGAACGGTGGACGCGGAGGTAATGCCGGGGTGTTCGGGAATGGAGGGAACGGCGGTCTGGGTGGGAACGGAGGAAATGGAGGATTCCGCGGAAACGGTGGGAATGGAGGATTGGGCGGGAACGGAGGGTTCGGAGGGTTCTCGGGTAACGGCGGGTCTGGAGGTTCGGGCGGAAACGGAGGGTTCGGAGGGTTCTTGGGTAACGGCGGAGACGGAGGATTGGGCGGTAACGGAGGATTCGGAGGGTTCTTGGGCAACGGCGGGTCTGGAGGTCCGGGCGGGAACGGAGGTTTCGGAGGGTTCTTGGGCAATGGGGGGCTTGGAGGTTCGGGCGGGAACGGAGGGTTCGGAGGGTTCTTGGGCAGTGGCGGGGCTGGAGGATTGGGTGGGGACGGTGGTAACGGTGGGCAAATTGGGCACGGTGGTGGAGGTGGGCATGGTGGACATGGTCACCGAGGCAAAGCTGACTAAGCTTAGCACATGCGGACAACGTCCACTCGCAGTAATGAGCATGTCAGTAACACGGTATAATTGTTACAGTTCCAAGTAAAAACGCTAGTTGATTCTGAAACTGTGCATCAGCTCTAATTTGAGAGCAGTGAAACGTGAATGTGACATGTTTTCAAGTTTCATGATTGTTAAAACGTATGGTACGTCAAATACCATAGTGGAAAGATTCTTTGGCGTCGCCGATGTGTTACGAGAAGCTAATTTAGCACACAGTTTGCTTAGCTGGTCATGGTTCCCTAACTGAATCATGTATATGTGTAAGGGGTATTTGGATCAACTGAAAATGTCCTGTACGGATACTTTATGCAGTAGGATGAATATTCCGCGAAAGACATTGTTTGGTGTAGCATGATGTAAGTCTCTCCTGTCGGCGACACCTACAGCTTCGCGCTGTGTCAGCTATTCTTTCAATTGAAGACGGGAAAGAAGTTACACCGAATCCGAATCCATGCTGATTCTCAAAACGAGCAACCTAATATTCACACCCAATAATTATACTCTCTACTGCCATCACGATGATGACTGAATAGAAATGTCTAGGTGGTAAAGTGCATGACGCTCATTGCATTGAGATCAACGGAGTATTTTGTCGCTTTTCCGAAGAAAATTCTACTCAACGTCTCAGTCTTCGTGCTGGAGTGAGTTCCAGATTCGTGGCCGGTAGAAAGGGGCCACGCTTGTTCCGACCGGATACTGAAGAAGAGTTTAGTCCGGCATGTTCGGCATTACCTGTTCCAGGAGATACACTTAGAAAATGATTAGAGCTAGTCTCACGGTACAGAAGAGAGGCAATAGGTGAGGTCTCATCACATCCGAAAGTGCAAAAAGGCTTTTCTGCCGCATGGTCTTTGTGGGAGTCTGTAATAGAGCAGAGAATGAACACTCTCAAGATCGCACCAGTAATCTTTGCTTCACGAGGTCAGACCGCAAATGCGTAGTGTGAAGTAGAGGCGCGAACAAGTCATTCTCTATCACGAGGCACACCTTGCTTAGTGCTTATGGAGAACGGCACGATACAGGTAGTTTGGCCACGCTTACGTACAACGGCCACTCCGATTCTCCACCATGAACAACTGAACTGTATACAGAGCGACCAACTCAACAAATTATACCTCCACTCGGTCTGTTCTCCGCACTCTCTGCCATCGTCCCAAGAACAACGCCACTTCCTCTCACCGCCTGTCTCATACGCGTTCTGTGGCTTGCGTAGATGTCCCACCCGCCCTGGACGACCGACATGTCCGTCTTATTTGCACGCACGCTTCTTGTGGCTTGTCTAAGATATCACCGAAATGGCGCGAAGCGCATCTTGTTCTCACTCTTCCCACTGCAGGTCGTCAGCGACCAGCTTTCTGGACCCATTTTTGCTTGCAGGCATGTAATCCCCGAGCAGGTACCGCGCCATCAGCGGCTCGTCCTCCATTAGCGCCTGCAGCTCCTTCGCACCCATGTCCTTCCCGTCAAGCCCATCCTTACCACCCCAACCATCCTTCCCACGTCTCCAACCTTTGTAATGATAAACCCCTAGCACCCAGCCTCCCCTGCCCCTGGACGTCTTGCTCTCCAACGAGCACCACGACTGCAGTTTTGCCGGCGATGTGAGCAGTCCGGGGAACCCATACGCACCTTGCCTCCCCTTCCGTCCCCATGGCCGTCCACTGCCACCCCTTCCTCCTCGACCCCCTGGCGAGAACAATCCCCCTGGCCCCCCATCTCCCCCGCGACCTCCGGGTCCACGATGTCCATTTTTTGTCAACCCGCCCATACCGCCCATACCGCCCACACCTCCAACCCCCTCCACCACCCCGTACACAT
>JAUKWC010036710.1:0-15097 GCA_032356245.1 Endocladia muricata
TGTAGGTGACCGACTACAGTATCTCAAATAATCTATGTCTAGGATTACAAGAGGGTTAACATAACAACCTCTTGTGTGAGCTCGTACTGCTAACTACATAGAGCAAGCGACGCATGAAACAGTACGCATCCACGTGACGAGTCGGATCAGTAAAAGACTTGTCGTTCTATTTCAAGATACACCCAGATGTTTCCATCCTGAAACATGCAGAATATTGTGCTACGTGTAACACAGGTATAAAACGTATTCATGTGTGTCTTCGGGGTTTGACGATAAATATAGAGAGGTGAGTTATTGCAGACAACTCGCCTGCAATTCTTCAGAATAGAAAAAGCTATTTCGGGCAAATAACCGATTACTTTCACACCCATCGCAGCTGAGAACTTACTTGCCGGAGAGCGAACTGAACTTGTGTAGTACCCTAATACGTAACCTAGAGATCACGAGAGCTACGAGATAGTACGAAGTGTCGGAGATGCACCCAGTTTGTTTTCAGAGAGGTTCGCAGTACCTTTCTGTTTGCTGATACAGCACGAATAAAGTAGAGTGTCCGTAGCAGTACAGCTGGACCCACAAAGGAGTAAAGAAGGAGTAGAACCCCGCTAATGCTGTGAGCAACAGTGCCACATGTAACACTGGAGTTAGCGTAATCCTCATCGATCGAAACCAAGAAGATTATACTTCAGAATGGCTGTGTGGTACAATAACTACAACCAATCTCCACCAACCTCTGCTTTTACTGAGGTTAGGAACTCCGACTTGCGTCTGGCTAAGCGGCCGGTCTTAGGTTGCGGCTTTTGTCGCTGGCATCAGTCATACGAAAGATAGAATGCCAAGATAACTTCCCTGGCTGCTGTGCAGCTGGATGTAATCTACTTTGCTGGTCTGAACAGTTGACAGCAACCGTATGGCAATGAAAGATGTGTTGGTGGATAGTAATGGGGCAGGTTGCTCATGGTGACGTCTTGCGAGAGAGTACAGCGCAGTATCTGAGTCGTTTGCACTGGCAGTGATCGCTTTTTGAGAGTACTTTTGCTGCCCGCGACACATCGCGGTAATGGATTTCCGTATGGAGGACTGATTCAGGTATAGGTTCAGGGATTACTCAACTCTTTACGCACAATATTCCGGGCGTAAACGAGACCTAAAAAGGCTGCAATTAACAAGTCAATGAAGAATTCGGCAACTGCAGCCGGCAATTTGACACGGGCTAATTACATGATCCTTCCAAACGAAGTTCGAGAAGTATTCGACACGTATTTCTTTCAACTTCCCTGGCTCGGGTCCTAGCTTCATTGCTCACTACTTTCGCATCATCATTCCTCTGCATTCCTTGACATAATTTGTAGTCAACGATAAACATTGTCAAACAGTGTACATTCTTGGTACCTACCAACCTTGCAGTTAATGGCCTGTAAGGTCTGTGGGCCTTGTCTGGCCCATATGAAACCGATACGTCCGTTTCCAGACATGTCAGTGTTACTCCCATCCGTATAGTAGCAACACAGCCGCTGAGACTAGAGATTGCTCACAGACGTACTTCAATTAGAACAAAGGAGGCGCCCGAATTTGATTCAGTAGGAAATGGTGAGGGCCAATTGAGAAAACATTGTGCTCCGTTAAATGCATTGCAAATAGCAGTTTGTTGTCCAGAAATAACAGCACCTTTCGTTTTGTAACAGAATATGCAAGATCTTCGTTTGGCACCTTGTAGTCTTTTGTTAAAATCCCGAACTGCGTACGCAAGGCAATTTGCATTACGGCGTGACAGACAATCGCAGGTATTTTCACTGAAGATGTTAGATACCTTTCTTCTGGTGGTCTTGTTCATGGTCATCGAAATAGTTATGAAGCTAGAACGGAAGTAGAAACCTATGTCGGCTAAGTTGTATTTCGTGTGCGGTCCTCTACGGAATCGGACTAACTTCCAACTGTTGGCACCATTTCTTGCTTGCTAGACAAGAACTAAGTTTTTCAGTATATTCTATAAAATTGGCATACAAACTACAATATGCTCTGGGATTCTCTACGTTTGTGTTCTGTGACGATTCAACATAACAAACACAAACGTAGATGTTATGTTGAATCGTCACAGAAGTGACGTATGGTGTTTTTGATTGTTCGTAGGACATGCTATCATCTTATTGATCAGCTCGTACATGTTATCATCATTTTCCAAAGGATTATATACGTCTATGTATGTGCGCGTCTGGGAGGTTAATGGTAGCAACTCAGCCACTTTGTAAAGCATCATTAACCATAGCCAGCTACGTCCAATTTGAGGGTGCAGTGCTCTCGGCAAGAAGCATGTTTTAGTGTCTGAGCGGTCTAGATTCCCGGATAGAAAGTCATTGTATTGGGTCGGCAATTCTTGAAAGAAAAGAGGCGTCCGAAGTATGCCTACGGGATATATTCCAAGTGGTATATTCGGGGTATACGGAATTGGGAGTGTAAGGTGTTTGCCTTACACATGTACTGTCGTTCAGCCCCACCCTCATTCCTCTTGTCCTCCACAACTTCCGCAGTTCGATACGAAGAGCAACTTCATGTCCTACTGTTGTGATCGGGTGACACTTTGCCAGCTCCGCACCTGTTCCATTCTACGAGATAACTATTAATGCAAACGACTGCCGCAGGTCAAGGGCACCATACATTCGTTGCGTGTCAGCATTAAAGTGCAATACTTCTAGCACTACTACAACGCAGTTAGAACATTGTTTTCCAGGTAAAAGGTTTTCGCAGTAAATCCCATAAATGAGATCACGTTCGCAAGTGCAAATCTGAATTAGAATGCCATCACTTCAGGTGTATGTAAGAAAATTTTAAACACTTTATGCAACCCCAAAAAGGGGCTCCATCTCACTGGACATAAACATGTGGCACAAAGGTGTCTATGATTCATATCATACTGCTATGACAGGTATGTTAGAATGACAGGAATGTATAGCAACGCTCAAATGCAACGTCAGGTTTCTGAGGTTACTGTTGCATTTCAGCGCTTCTCGCTGTACTCTTCAGTATGCTCAAACCTCAACACAGAGGACTTCTGAGGAGACCTCGCGTGTGCGTACAGCTCTGGCAGACGCGATGAACGGTGCAAGTATCGACGCGGACGCATTCATGCCCGTCGGCAACTTTGATGACCGCGAAAAGAGGTAGTACGGTTTCGTAACGGGATCTTGAGCTAGCTAGTATCTTCTGTGCATTGCATGTTGCCTCGCATTGGGTAAATTTTGCCCCTACACGAGGCTAGGTGACCACCACGAAAGTATGTAAGTTTGTAAACGTTTAATGAACATACTCATTGCTCTGAGTGTACGCAAACTAGTCAACTTCCAATGAATGATATCAAACTGCATGGTCGCCAACCCCGTCAAACTTAAAACGAGACAACGCCGAATGTCTGTCGGAGTGGGCTACAGCTCAACCCTGTCCGGATAGAATACTCGAAGAGATTGAGTTGAAGCAAAGAACAGCAAAACTGGAAATCTCGGTAACCCTTCAATATCAGCTTGAAATTTGACCTATTGTAAAATAGTCTAGCCTCATACCAGGCCAAGTATCTAACAAACAATTGCTAACAGTAAGGAGTGGGTGGAGAGTTGGAGTGCTTCCGACTGCCTTGAAGACCTGACTGATTATGCTGTTCTAACATTGCTGCTGTTGTCAGCCTGCGAAGAGGGTCCGATCTTCTGGTCACGCCAAAACTCAGCCCAAACCATTCTACAAGAATGTTGCGGATATCCAGATTGAGAAACCAGCTACTATAGTACAGTACGGAATAGATACCTCCTGTGGGTGGTCCTATACACAATATGGTTTCGATGCTTTACGACCGAGCCATCTCGAAATTGGCATTGCGCAACTGTCATTCAGTTGCTAAGAATTGCCAAAACCTTCAATTAGTCTAAGCGTCTGAATATGTCCCCGTCACTGGTTTTGACTATCCATAAGCAGCGCGAATATTGTGCTGTTCCATGAGAAGCCTGATTACTATGCTCATGAAACGACTGCCGCCCTACTGCAGATTGCACATTTGGGCCCATATGCGGCCAACTTCCAAGCCGAAATATAAAATCATTAGTAACTATGTTTATCTTCTATCTGCCAAAGCAACATTCGGTGCTCTCGACAGTTTGGAGAGACTAGAGCTGTCCAACTTCACGGACAGCAGGAGCGGTACCTCCACCAAATGTCCCAAAGAGTCCTCAATTTTCAGAAACCATGTCTCGCACTACCGACCCCCGTCGCATCGTTGGGTCGCGATTTCATGCCCGCGCTCGCCTCGTAACCTTCGAATTCAGGTGTTGGCGGATGTATGACGCCAGCTGAAAGGCCAAGATAGTTCTCAGAACCGTCAAAGATGTCAGGAAGTAAAAAGGTCAATGGCGGAAATTTTACTGATATCAACGTCAGCTGGGAGCTTGCCGATGGTGCCCAGGTCATTTTACTGTGACTGAACCACGTTGAGTCTGGAGAGAGTCCAGAAAACGCTGCTGAAATGGGAACTCCGATTGTTTCTCAGAGCTCTGAGTAATCAGGACATCAGTCGGGCAGTTCTGAAAGAGCTGTTGACATTGACCTCTTCACAACCAAAAGTTGGAGAGAGTTGCGATGTCACATGGAGCACAAGCAAAGATGTATATGGTCTTGTGGTGAAGATCGATAGCATATAGTGGAATCTTGCAGCGGTCATACTGTAGGTGAATGGCTTTATTTACACGACACCTGGAAGTTCATTAGTCCAATCGGTGATATTGTATGTGAAATCTCCTACCCTGCATCTTTGACCCCATTGGACTACTTTATGTGGATGTTCCCGACGCGCCATTTAAACTACATGGTTGTGTAGACAAATAGGGAACTCAAAAACACGTCTTCTGAGATAGCAAGAAGAGGTGAAACGTTTGGCTTTTTCGTGATTCTGATCCTAGTAAGAATATGTTCATTCAGCAATCGTCGCAAACAGTCGAGCAACATTACAAACAGCAAATATTTGCTATCTGCGAGTTCTAGTGATACAATGCCTCGTAACCGTTTCGAGCAGCTCTGCACTTGCATCGCATTTACTGGAGCTGGAAGCAGCGTTGAGACTATGGATCCGAGATGGAACCTTATGAAAGGTATTTCCGATGCAGGCAGTGATCATCCGGCCATAAGATTCATACTGTCTCATCACATATGTATCGGTGTCGGTATGCCAAGATGGTATGGTTCGGGGGGGTGCTGGACTTTTATTGATATTATGCCGTATGCGTCATTGGACTGCGAGTTGGAAAGTCGATGTGAATTGAGATCACCTTAGTGCAGTGTTAGGGGTTTTATGATTCATCTCGAGGCGACATTATTAACAGATGATAATGTCCAGCAATAGTTCGAGAGTAGCTATAACCATGGGCCGTCCGTGCTTCTCAGCGAAGTTCAACAGTGGTTCCACATGGACAGGCCCATCCGTCTTGACTCTTACCTCGCTTCTGCTGAGAAAGGTGAAGTGCTTCTGAACAATGGCCTAACGTTTACTGGTGTTACCAAGACAGCCAGAAGGAGACGACGTCTTGACTACCTTTCAGGAGTGTAAATGGCAGACAGTTAGTCCCACATTACGATAGGCACTAATAGACCCGCGCTCACCACCATCGTGTGGTCTGACCGGGGTAGACATAACTTTATCAGCTCTACTGAGATACCCTCGGCTGGTGCCAGCATGTACGGCGAGAGATGGAGATCCTGTGACGGAAATCTTCACGCGAGAAGCACTGAGGTTTTCATCCCAAACGTATACGAGAACTACTACGCAAAATGCTCTCAGATAAGCAAGCACAACTGCTACTGTTACGATGGCCTTGAGCTGGAAAAGAGGCTCGAGGTTAAAGATCGGACGGTGCAATTCAATACCTTTCTACGTCCTATCACAATCGTTGCCTCCTAGATATTGTTCTCGAGACACCGAACGATTATAATTTTGATCCCGACCGATTTTTCGACGTCCAATTGGGAGATGGTGGTATCGACAATGGTATGGACAGAGCTTCGCACAATCGCAGAGGGTTTCCAGGAGAAACCCCAAATGACAACATGGACTTTGTCAGTGGGTCTAGGGCCCATTTGACCATCATAAAGCGCAGATGTCTGCTGCGTGACAAGAATTCATCACATATGGCAGATCAATCGCCCCGCTCATTTGGTGGGAATACAAAGAAACCGAAAGTTATACGTTCTTGAGGTTTCCGAATTATGGGCCGAGAAGTTCATATTTGCCATCCTAATACTGGGAGAGATTGCTTCAAGTAACCAGTTCAGGAGGTCCATGCTTTTGAATGTGGAGGAAATGAAAAGCACTACTGAAACGGTCTGAGTAATTTGGAAATTGAATTCTGAATCTCATGTTGATGAAATATCCTGATTGATACCGTAGTTTTCATTTCTAAACGTCTGGCAAAATTAAAGAGGAGTCTAGAGCCCCCTTCAGTTCTACCAGCGTCGATAGAGTTGCCTGATTTCATAGTATCGCTATGGAATACCACTTTAGAAGATTTCACCGTATGTTGTGATCTGTTGAAATGGGCCCTTTAAAAGAATCCTGAAACACAACTGCTTTGGAACCTGTCGAGTCCTCAGAGAGGAATTTGAAGCGCAAAGGCGCTCAACCATAATCGAACTCGCGGGCAGATGCTCTCCTAGTAGCCCGAAAACCGCTGGACTAACACGTCGCAGTTGAGAAGTGTTTGTTCAAAGTATTCTACTTGAACGCGAAAGGAGGACGAGGTGGATGGTAGTTGTACTACACTGTTACAATCTGATAGAAAATCGAAGGTTTAGTTTCTTTATTGCAGTCATGATTTTGCCCTCATATAAGGCCAACCGACCACCCAGAAAATATGTAAATTATACAATACGTATGATTAATATTACTAGTTGTTATACGTGCCATTTACCCCACCCCCTTATACGATACCAAAACAAGGGTAGCGTATTCCGTCGCAATCAAACTCCAGCAAAGCAGAACGTTCGATTAGTTTTAGTACAGCTCACTTTGCTAAAATAGAGTACTCAAAGACCTTCAAGTAGATACGAAGAGCAGTGAAAGTTGATGCCTCCTCGACACTTAAGTATCTCCGCGAAATTTGGTCTCATATGAGGCCAACTGTCCAGTAGACACCAGCATGTTGGTGTTCCGGGCTAAATTAAGTTTTTTTATTCGGCGGTACGGCTCACATTAGTTTTTACATCAAACACGAAACCGTACTCAGGTACTTCAGAATGTAGTTAACTCACTTCAAACTGTGGGTACCACCAGATAGTTTATTGCGGCATTTCCCGTGCAGATGTCATCTTCCCAGGATGAGATACAAAAACAGTAAAATTGACAGAGCATTCTAATATTGCGTGCCCATCTGAATTCTGGACCAGCCAAAGAAAGTATTATCAGCATGCGCAATTTCCACGAAGTTCTTGCCCATGCTCGTTTGTTGTCGAATTTCTCAGCTACAGTATGGTATGTTCTCTGTAAGGTACACGGTTTGTACGTATGGATATGAACAGCCAGTAATTTGGCGTCAGAATCCACTCGGCCGCGGCAGCCAAGGGCCAATCTCTTAAATACAACCTCACACGTGACCTCTATGTTTTCTTGTTGGGAGTTTGTAATATTCATTCCTTGATGCAGAAGAAATTTGGAACTGTCACCTGGTCCAGATATTCCATGTATGTCTCATTGCATATATTTCTTTACGCTGAGAAGCTTCTGACATTTCTACTTACTTTAGTCCAAAAACATACCTATCTTCTTGACAGAAGGGCACCAAGGAACATTGTGATGGCTCTGTGTTGATATTTGGTTCATACAGAAGTTTGAAGCATTTCTGTTTTCAGAGCACACTTCAGTTATATTGTTTGAAACGTAGATTTGAAGACGACTCCATCGACGAAAGCCCTTTTTTCTACTCCAGAAGCCTGATTACAAATTGAAGGAAGATAAGAAAGGTATTTCTAACGAGTGAGTACCGTCGAGATCCAATCTCGAATGCCCTCATCAAAGACAGCTCTTCCACTTTTTTGACAACTGGGTGTCGTCCCTTGTGTATAATCGTGAACCGATTCTTGTTCGGCCTTTGAATGTAGCAGCATATATATTAGGCCGATTCTATCCCGCCTTAGCACGTTTGTGAGGACTAGAGGATTGCTTCTTTGACACAAAAGTCATTCACAATTTCTTGACTTGTACATCACGCCCTGTCACTTAGTCCAATGTAGTGCTGAAATGGCTTATCTATGAATGCAACGAACTCACAAGCAGCGTTGATCTTGAGGTCAGCGACAAGGACAGGGCATCTCTCCTTGCTTGCTTGAAACGTCGAAAGTTAGCGCTGTTACATTTTTGTCATCATAATAGCCCGGATGGTACTTTCCAGTTCGTCGCATTAAGGGCAGATCTGCATCTCTAAACCTGGGATATGAAATTTCAAGACACGAGTACAATATTCGAAACGAAGTATCACCAGAATCTTTCAAGCCTTCTGGGATCTCGGTGATGCTGTGTACGGAAATCAACGACGAGCAGAAGACCCGTCGCTCGCTAGTGTCTATTGGACATTGGACTTTGCCTCATGTGCGGCCAACTGACCATCGAGAAAATATGTAAATTATATAATTTGCCGGACGAATTTGACAGTTGTTTTACGTGTACTTTATCTCACCCCCTGTTATGGTATTAAAATTTTGATATCATAGGCAGGTAGCGAACCCCAATGCACTCAAACTCCGACTGCATTAAAAACCTGCTGAGGTTTTCTACAGCTTCACTCTGACCAGATAGAGTTTTCGAAGGGCTTCAAGTGGGTACCAAGAACAGCGAAAGTGGACGTGTCCCTGACCCTCAAATATCTCTGCGAAATTTGAGCTCATATGTGGCCAAATGTCCAATAGACACTAATCAACGAGGAAAAAAGCGATCACCTGCCCACACACCTATACCGTAGATCTTGCATTATTCTCCAATCAGCATTCGAATCGTTTCCAAGCGGCTGACGCGTATAAAGTTTCTATATTATAGTTTTCTCCTCGGGGGCATGTCACTGGATCACATAAGTACACATCAAGTTGAGTAATCAATTAGGTTCCGCATCGTGGCATCATGCCATGCATTTGTGCACCAGCCAAGTATTCAGCAAACTTGCTACATGGCATTTCGCTTAATGCTGCACGTTATAGAGATGATGCAGCCGCGAAAGCACGCCAAGCTTTTCTTTTCGTTGTATCGCAAGTGGGCCTCCAAAGTTTTCCACTCTTGTTCGAAAAAGGTTACTCAATATTCCTGCAGATGCATGGTCGTCGTCCTGGGCGAGCCCTGCATGCCACGGATTCGTTTTCTTTTGGCGTGAAGTCTAGGAAGCCCCTGAACTGAACAGCTGATCAGCTCGGACAACCGCATTGTGGAGCTTCATAATTTTGAATTTGACACCTGCGTCGTCACGAAAGGGATTGGGAAATGCGTAGGTCAGAAGAATGTAGTTTCAAATCCCTTTGTATCGATATAGCTTTTACTCGTGGGCTGTAATTGAACACGCGATTTTTATTCCGTTTTTTTCCAATGTTGTCAAGTTGGCATGTAGTAGTGTAATATCCATACCACCTGAGTACCTCTCGAACATTCCTTTCGGATTTGTCATACCTTATAACTCCTAAACGCCAGGCGATACCTTCCAGGCAGGACAAAATGCGGAGGTAGGGATTGTGTTAGACAACATTTTGCGGTAATCCAATCCACTCTACAGCACGCGCGATACGAGATGTGACAGCATGACACATCGCATTGATAATCTCTCAGAACATGGCTTTTCTAGTAGGCTCCTACATTTAGCATGGATTTCATACTGAGGGAAGGTTTAGTGATGAGATACATGCTAATGCGGGAACGAATGGCACTCCTCGAAAAGGCTCATGTGCGTTGCGTAGGGGAGATTTCAGGTCTATTTGTATGTGGCAATTGAATCCATGAGTTGTCTCCATGGAAGTTCGATAAACTAGAACGTGGACATCTAGTCTACCGAGGTATGTGCACAACTATAAAACCCAGAGCTGCTTCTTATGTTTTGAGACCTTGGGCTACACCCATACCACGACCGGCCCTTCACGACACACGACTCATTTCACTATGGCTTCACTGCTTCACTTGTCTTTTCTGGTATTCTGCTACTTCGCCTCTCGTGCGCACGCTCAAAGTTTAGATGGCAATTGCTCCGGCTCCACGGATCCCTCCACCGTCGATTCTTGCTGCTTTCAGTTTGGTTCGCGGTGTAATGAGCGTCCAAATGGCTGTTCCGGGGGAAGATTTACGCTCCGGCCATCGCCGGGTTCATCACCAAGGCCGCCGTGTCCGACGCCGGAAACATGCGTCCTCGATGATTTTGGGCTCATCGCCGCCGACCGGCCTTACTACGGAACATGCCGCCGTCTGCGTACCACCCCGCCTCGTTGCACAGTGGCGCTCTGTGTGGGTGCTGGTGCAGGAGGTATCTGCAGGGTGGACGGGAGTATTGCAACTTGCGCAGCCTGGACTACGCGTAGAGACGGGCCCGGTCCAAACTGCTCTTTCCCGTGCACTAAGCCTCGCTGTCCGAAGTGGGGTGCTAGCGATGGTGGGATAGATTGTACTTTATGTCAGCTTGCGCAGCGGAGCTGCGCCAGTGGGTTCAGGGTTTCGGGACCGGTTGCTAAGTGGCCCTGCAAAGGAAGGATACTGCCACTGTTTCGAAAGGAATGCTTGGGATTCTCTCGGTAATGATTTTCCTACCCATATTGCATTGGAACCTTGTGACGGCCCCCTGCGTGAAATTTGTCACAGCCTACGCTAGAATAGAGGCTCGTAAATAGCCGTTTGCATATGCTGCTGTACCAGTAAAGTAGATGCCTTTCCCGCTTCGGTTCTGTACTGATGAGCTGAAGTCTGGTATAGACTAGGATACTTCAATTCACGTCGATGCATAACGCTGTCTGATGAGGGATTCCATACTCAGAAAGCCCGAGGGGTGCGCTCTCTAATATCCTAGCGGTACTTCTTATTCCTCCTCTACGTCAGACAAAGTGACCACACAGAGAACGAAAGTGCGATATATTCTCAGAAGCTAATGCGATTGTCCCATATATTATAGCCCTTACGAAGACTGCAATCCAGAGAGACACAATGCTTCGTCACGATCGATGTCAAAACCCATTGCGGAGGTGCGAACTTAATTGTAGACAAACGAAAGCGTGGCACACGGAATGCAACTGATTTTGGTGATTCAGGTTTCTGCACATTATCTCACCTAGTTGTGTAATCTGTGTGCTGCACTTTCGCCGGTAAGAGCCGCAGCCAGTTACCCTATGCTCACATCGAAAACCTATCCTTCCTGTCCATTCTGTTCCCCAGCACGTTTCCGAAGACAGATGGAGGGACAGGGAACATTTAACACAGAAATTGCCGTCTTCCTCCGGGATGGATCGGTTGCAATAGATGCAGTTTGAAATTCAGGCTCGGGGCCTGTTCGGCAGCATCGCTCACGGTGATCTACTGATCGTAGCCACGGTCTCTCCACCAGTTTGCGGCCGCGCCTTCATTCGAAAGTAACATTTGCGATTTACTTGCGCACTGAGAAACGTCGCATAATCCTACGTCTCGCGAGTCTTCACCAACGACATGCCAAGCGCCAGAGCATTTTTCGTCGAGCTTGCATACTCAAGGGGATATCAATGCGGGTTACTTACACAGTGACCTGGCCAGGAAGATCACATTCTGTTTTCCCCTTTCAGTGTTGGGTCCCTCTCGGTGTGGGTACCGGATATCAGACTCTGATTTACGCCATTCCAATTTAGTTTAGTTTACGATTACCTTTGAGGCTAGGAATGATGCTCACTGAAGCACTGATGGTATATTCGTTAATAAAGAGAAAGTCCAGAAATAAATGGTCCGTTACAAAATCATTGCGACGTGTGGGCGACGGTAACTGGCTCGCAAAGCGTTGCTGCCGTCAATCTATATGATAAGATTGATTACTTACAGGTGAGTGTTGCTCGGACGGGGTGGTTGTTCTTGGCGAACGACCTGATCGGGCTATCGTTAAACGCAATTCTTCTGAAAAGCAAGCGGTCCTAGTTAGGCCGATGCTCGGCAGAACTACTAATTCTAGTAGAACGTAGAGATACATACAAATGTTAGAATTGAATAGGTGCGCTGTTCTTTCAATATGCACTGTTCTGATTGCAATGAAGGAGATGACCACAACATCTCCGGTCATTGAGATATTTAGTCTGATGCGCGTACTTACTCGATGAAATAATATCCTTTTTTTGTTTCTCACGTAGTACTGTACTACCTTCCATTGCTCCTATTTAACATGACTGTTATTATTATTCATCTTTTCTCTGATTGTACAGTAGACGTAAAAACTGTTGCGACTCCCTGGTCAACAAATGCCAAACAATACAGGCGCATGCAAACTCGGTATAATTACAGAGGAACCTTCAAAGGCAAGTGCACCGACAGGGATAGAGGCAGACGTGCGAAGAGGTATAAGGGGACCGCGCAGCATAGGATAAGTCAAGAGAGTAAACCGGGCAGTTGGTGGGGCAGACCGAGAGAGGCCATCTATCGCTGAATACTTTGGCACGACAAGTGTCTATTGGACATTTGGCCTCATATGAGGCCAACTTTCAAGTCGAAATATAAAATCACTAGGAATGTATTTGAACTTCTTCTTTTCCCTAAGCGACGCCCCATAGTGTTGACAGTTCGGACAGGCTAGAGCTGTCCATTTTCACCGACAGCAGGAGCGAAAATTCCACTGAATATCCCGAAGAGTCCTCAATTTTTAAAAAACCATGTCTCCCACTTCCGACCCCCGTCGCATCGTTGGATCGCGAGTTCATACTCGCGCTTGCCTTGTAACCTCCGACTCCAAGTGTCGGCGGATGTATGTTGCCAACTGGAAGGTCAAGAAAGTCCCTGGAACCGTCAGAGATGTCAAGAAGTCCAAGAGCAACTACAGAAATGTAATTGATGTGAATGTCAGTTGAGAGCTTGCCGATGGTATCAAGGTCATGTCACCGCGGCTGGAAAACATCAAGGAAGGAGAGAGTCTTGAAAATGACGCTGAAACAGGAATCCCAATTGCTCCTCAAACCTCTGAGCAATTGGGGAAATCAATCAGGCAGTTCCCAATCGGGTGTTGACATCGGCCTCGTCACACTCATGGATGGAGAGGGTCACGATGTCACAAGAAGCTCAAGCAAAGATGCATCTGGCCCGGTGGTTGAGGTCAATGGGACAGTGTGGGCTCGTGCTGAGGTCACGCTGGAAATGAATGGCTTCATTTGCACGAAGCATTGGAAGGTCATTGACCCAATGAACGAGATTGTATCTGACAGCTCGTAACCTGCATCATTGACCCCATTCGACTACTACATGTGGATATTCCGGCAGTGTCACCTGAATTGCATAGTTGTGTGGACAAACGTGGAACTGGAAAGCCAGTATATCGAGACCACAAGCAAAGGTGACATTTTAGGCTTTTTCGGAATTCTGGTCCTGATGACAAGACGCCTGTTTAGCAATCGTCGCACATTGTGGAGCAACATCACGAGCAGCAAGCATTTGCCATCTACGCGTTTTGGACACGTAATGCCTTGTAACCGTTTCGAGCAGCTCCGTACCTGCATTGCATGTACCGGAGCTGGAAGCAGCGCTGAGAGCATAGAGCCGAGATGGAACCCAGTCAAAGGCTCCGTTGATGCAATTAATGATCATCGGGCCACAAAGGTCAAGCCGTCCCACCGCATGTGCGTCGATGAGAGTATGTCGAGGTGGTTCGGGGTAGGGGGAAGCTGGATATCTGTTGGCATTCCACATTATGTGTCACTCGTTCGCAAACAAGAAAGTGGCTGTCAAATCAAGTCAGGTTGTTGCGGTGTCAGTGGCATCATGGTTCGTCTCGAGTTGACATTGACAGCAGATGACATTGTCCACCATCGGTACGAGGGCAGCTATAATCATGAAAACTCCGTACTTCTGAGACTGGTTGAGGCATGGTTCCACATAGACAGTGTCATCTGCGCTGATTCGTACTTTGCGTCGGTTGAGACAGCTACATTGCTTCTTGACAGTGGCCTGAAGTATACTAGTGTTGTCAAGACGGCCAGAAACGGTTACACTGTTGACTACTTCTCCGGACTGAAAATAGCTGACAAGGGTTCTCACGTCACGATGGTCACTAGTAAGCCCGAACTCATGTCTGTCATGTGGGTTGACCGGGATAGTCGCTATTTCATCAGCTCTACTGGGACAACCTCGGTGGGTGATAACATATGCCGTGAGAGGTGGAGGTCCTGTGACGGAAACCCTCGCCTGGACAACATTGAGATTTCCATTCCAACAGTATGCGAGAACTACTACGGAACATGCTCTCAGATTGACAAGCACAACTGATGTGGTCAAGATGACCTTCGGCTGGAGAAGAAGTTCAAGATTAAAGATTGGGCGATGAGAGTCAATAACTCTCTACTGGCTATCTGGATCGTTGAATCGTGGAAGCTTTAATCAGGATGCCGAAAGAGTAGGGTGTTGACTCCGAAAGATTTATACTGCCAACTGGCAGATGGACTAATTGAGAATGGCGTGGACGGAGATTTGCAGGCTCGTAAGAGGTCTGCAGCTGAAACCCCGAATGACAACATGGACTTTGACATTGGGTTTGGGGTCGATCTAACCCCCACAAAGCGCAGACGTCTGCTGTCTGACGGAACGTCGACAATTATGGCCTATCAATCTCGCTGTTATTTCTGTAAGAACAAAAAGAAATCGACATTAATATTTTCAGGTTGTTTCCAAACTATTTGCTGCGAAATTTATATTTGTCATCCTGAAACTGGCAGGGATTGCTTCAAGCAGCATGTCCAGGAGGTCGATGGTTTCGAATATGAAGGAAACGGGGAGTAGGTTTTAAAACGTTTCAGTAATTTGGGAAGTAAAGTCTGAATCTCATGTTGGTGAGCTACCCTGGTTGACATCGTAGTTGTCACTTTTGAATGTCTACCAAAATTAAAAAAGATTCTATAGCCCCCA
>JAUKWC010036721.1:0-54503 GCA_032356245.1 Endocladia muricata
AGTAGAGACGAGCTAGAAACGGGCGACAATGGAGTACCGCAATTCCAGTCAAAGTTGGTTACTTCCAAAGGTGCATCTCCATCAACTGTATTGGAAGGCACCTTCGGAACAAAACCTTCACCATCATCAGCATCATGGCCTTCGCCGCATCGACTTCTTTTCGCACTACTAGGGCGCGTGCAGTGCAGAGCTGACGAGGTGCCTATGTTGACCTGGGGTGTAATAGCTGTGCGATAGTTGCTGCCTTTGCGGTATTGACCTTTCCGAGTCCCACTGAGGGAATCACCATCACCACCATGAACACACGAACGACCTCGTGCTTCTTGCAGTGGTGCTAATCCATTGCGAATGCTATGCACGCTCAAATCCTGCCTACCCACTGGGACCACCATCCCATCGTTTCCATCTGCAATAGACCCACCCGAAACGCCATCCCTTCCTCTGCCTAAAGCCTTTCTTACCCGCAGCCTCACACACACAGCCCCACTCTCCACGCTCTCGTTACCTCCACTTTCCTTCCCTGCCAGCTGCGCCTCGCCACTCCTCTTACCCTCCACCCTCCACCCTCCCTGCAGTATGTTTCCCACCCGCCTTGCAGCCGCCGCACAAAAGCGCCACCTTTGCTTGCTCATTTGTAACTCCTCCACATCGCCGTCATTGTACTCAATGCGATACAGGCCGTCGCCGAGTTCGCGACCCACCCTCGCCGGATAAAACTTTTCGTCCAACGGCCACCACACCTCAACTTGATCGCCAATACGTAAGAGGTTGCGCAGTTGCGCATCATGTGCGGCGCGCGAGAGAGGAGAACCGGACGTGTGCGACATGCTAAAGACCGGACCAGCAGGTGCTTGGAAGGAAAAGCAGAAATGCACACCTCGAAAGGCAAGCGCGCGCGAGTCAACGATGCGGATAGCGCGTGGGAAGTAGCAAGGGATGACTAGTGTACAGGACGTCGAGGAGGGAGCAGGACGGGAGGCGAGAACGTGGAGGTAGAGGAGATAACTATGAACTAGGCAGTGCAAAACGAGGAGGGAGGGGCGACTGGCGGGGTGAATGGGGGGACAATAACGACGGAGGATATGGGAAAGGGGTCACGACGATGGCGGCGCGGGGCGGGACAAACGGCAAATCATAGGAGGGGGGAGAGGGAGGTGGGACGTGAAAGTGTGCCAGTGGCGGGACGCGGAATTTATACTCGTTGCTCCGAACTCGCCCCGACGTCTTTTGAACGAAAACTGGACCCAGGCGGAAGATACAGCCGTCGGATCTCCAAATTGCAATTGTGAGAAGCACAGGTTGTTGTTTTCCGGTTATATTTTCGTCACCCGTCAGTGTGACTGCTATGAACTTTGGATTTGGACTCTGGCCACATAAACTTACGCTCCCATATGCTGGTGGGGAGTGCGGATTCGCCGGTTCGGCCGAAGCGGGGCGCATGCTTCTCTGAACACTGAGCCACACGTTTAATAAAGTTAGTCAGGTCACCCCCTCTAACGACTTCTGTCAGTCATCCCCTTCTACATTCGTTCGTTACACGCTCTTCCGTAGTACTGACACATTTCTGACATGGTGCATGCTGTCCCAATTTGCATACTTTGAATACAGAACTATTATTAGTTGCACAGCAGGTGATGTAATTCCTGTTTCCAGTTTACAATTACAGCCGAGATCACAGCCGAGAGTGGCACTGGGTTGTGTGTGGTCACTGTATGCACCAAGCTGCAAGTCCCGTCGTCAAATTACTCTCTTCCTGACCGTTCAGCAAGTTCGGATTCAACGAAATTGACTACTGACCGACTGCCTGAGCTATGTGTAGCACATGTTTCTGCAGAAGGCAAGTGCACGTGTTGACGAGCGACGATGATGAGAGGGGCCCCAAAGACGACAATGCGCAGCATGCACCCATTCACTAGAAAAAAAATTACGGCCTGCGCTTAAAATGTCGTCGCATCCAGAATTGGTTGTAAACGAGGTTTCCCAGGAGCCTACTTTGGGGTGATTATGTTTCTACTTTGATTGTGAATAGAATTTCAAAGTTTTACTACATTCGAAAACTCGTCATGTTCACTGCTCTGGCCGACTGTACAAACTTCGAAGCGCCAATTCCTACATATCCCACTTGAGAAAAGAAAGGTCGACATTATCTTTGGTATAGGTCATTCTGCCAACGCTGTGTCAAATGTATACTTTCAAATTTTCGGGTATGGATTATGCCGACAATATGTGTCCTGGTTATAGACTTATTGAACTCATAGCAGAATTCCGCATACACGCAAACAGTCGTTCGCAATAACTACTCAGGAGTTTATCCTTACACCGGTTGAGGGATTCCTTTTATCAACGTTTCCTCGTTCTCCGGTAGTACTGTACCAAGGGCCTGCCTGGTCAAGAAATATATAGGAGACCTACACAGCTTCCCGATTGTTTAACACGTTCTCCTGTGACAATTTCACGTACTCTGGTTACTGAAATGTCGAAATTTCTATGGAAAGCAATTTTCTAGTACCGGTTTGTCATGTTGAAAGTCCGAAATGGGGACATTAAACAATTGCAAAAGCTCGTCGAAAATACTATGAATGATACATATTAGAATTATTATTAGACCGAAAATGCCTTCATGTACGCATGCTTCTTGTCCTTTTCAAAATTTTAATTCGAGCTCACGGCTTTGGAAGTAATCAATCGGACGGCACCGATTTTTATTGTTTTCCAGAAGCATGTAGAATCTTAGTTCGTCCACGACACTGAAAAGAAATGAGCTTTTGAATTACGTAACTCTGTAGAGAATCGGCATAGTTTCGAGTTTCAGCCCTAATCATTCTAAACTAGCCAGCCTCGTGACAAGTCATTCGTCTTCGGAAGTATGAGGGACCCAATGCGTCTAAAGCGGTTTTTATTCAGCGATGGTTTTCCTACTTCGCCTCTCTCCGTACATTGTGCATCCATCTATGTGGAAAAAGAACCAACAACCGACGCTACCTTCTTACTTTCACGAAGCCATCGATCATTGCCTGTATCTGCTATTGACCGATAGAGGAAGGGGGAGACGGAAAGCAAGAACAACATCTCATCATATAGCACGACAATCGAGCACACGATTGTGATTCGAAACTAGTTGATTTTCCTCAGTGGGCGTCTTTGCAGAAACAAATGATTGCGGCTTTTGGCGGAGGTACGAAAAACTCACCATTGCATGAGGGCACTGATCCATTTGTGCATCTTCTTGGACTCCCCAACGATACCTGACGAACAATGCTTTATCTGCGACAGAGCTTTCGTACCACATCATGGTTATCCTATCCCCAGCATTGTGAGAATGAATACTTGTCAGAGCAAATGCTTCTTCTCCTCGCTCTTCTCCACACACTCATCGAGAATGCCCACCAAATAACGTATTCCAATTGATGTGTTGAAACCCTCTCTATGCAGCTCTCCCCCTGCTCTGTCACGTTGTGAGGCAATACTTAATGTTCAATAGACATTTGTTCACTGGTCATTGGATTTGGCAGCATACGAGGTCAAGCTTGGCCTCCTATGAGGCCAACTCACCACCGAGAAAGGATGTACAAAACAAAAGTATGTATACTGAACCTGCTTGTTGCTACACATGTAATTTCCCTCTTCCCCTTCTCGAGACCAGAATCGAGTGTTGCAAACTCTGTTGTACGAGAACTCTGAATGTGCAAAAAGTCCGGCGAGTTCTTCAGCTCGACCCTGTCCGGATAGAGTACCCCAAGAGTGCAGTATTGTCAGCACAGTTCGGTCTGTCTCCAACTTTTCACGCCCTAATCCATTTGATTGAACGAATGCTTTTTTAGACGTGGTCAGCGGTTAGCGGGAACATCCTTCTTGCTCGTCGCAGCATGCCCCCGCATGTGATAAATACCCATTCCAAATGCATATCTGTGTCACAGGGCGGTACGCTCAAACAATTTGGAGAAACAGTTGCTGGTGAGACACCGTATCTCTCAGTCACTCGCGCCATGTTGGAACATAGCTGCAAACGTATGCGCGTATAGTTAAGCCTCTAGTAGAACTGGTTGGTTTTTTAATCAATAGCAGCGTTCAGTAGGCACCTCGAGGACCTGCAATACCGGCTTGGTGCCAGAGGTCGTGTCTGGTTCTGAACTTTAACGACTCGAAGGATTCGATCGTTTACAGACCAGAACGAAAACTGTCGAGATCAGTAATCCAAATCTACTGCTTGTCTCACATGAACATCTTGACGGAGGAATGGACAGAGCATATTACTGGTCACACAAGACTAACACGAAATCTAAAGTATTGAGGAGTTTATATTTCGATGTTTTGCCGCCAGTTGTGCCGATGCTGACCGATGCTGACCATATACCGGAGGTGACGGGTTCGCAGGGAGCATTTCGGCGTCGTACGTTGAGGTCGAGACTAGCTTAACTTACAATAAAGCACCGACTTGCGTCTCGGGCCAATGTAAATCTCCGTGTTGTACACCTTCTCACAATAATGCAGGTTTTGAGGTGGATATACTGGCGTGATTTCTGCTACTTCCTATAGTTCTTTTTCGTGCTCCGTGGCGTGTCTTGTTTCCTCCACTTTCATGGCATGGCAAATCACGGCGCCGTTCCTCTGCTGCTTGGCCCGATAGAACCAACATATGTCACGCTTCTAATGATCCAGTGAAGCTCATTTCTTGTCATGCTTGACAAGTACGCTCGATCTCCTACCCTACATCCAGTAGCGATCTGATGTGAGTGCTGAGTCTGTGACTTGGACCAGACTGACTGCTGCCTCTGCAACGATATCATGTGGATGTTCTGCGTTCATTTTATGATTGTGTCACGCTATTCTGCTCTCCGTGACATCCGCGCTGAATTTGTGGCGTGCAGCTGCACCGACACGGATTGATCGTGATGCAGACTGTTGGGACGCGTGTTTGGAACAGTGATTGTGGTGCCCACCAGCTAGGGCTGCAAATGTGTGGAAATGATTGACCCGCATGGGGTCTGTATGCCAAACGAAGCTGACTGTCATGTGACCATCACAAGTAGGTCTGAATACGGTTGTACCTGCGAGCAGAAAGCGTTACATTCGATACAACCGCTACCAGTAGAAGAAAGCGTAGCAGAACGGGTGAGTCGACAGGGGCATTCTACAGGTCTTCTCCGGCTGCCCGAGGCGGACTGTGGGCGAGCAGAGGCAGCTATTGAGGTCATCGTTCTTAACGCGAGGGGTGCGGAGAGGGTGTGAAGGAGGGCAGTACATGGAATAGCTGGTTTGCGCCATGTAGCTTTCCAGGTACTACGTACAATCTGAGCAAACTCGGGAGATCAAACGCGTGAGTGCGCAATTGTTCGCTGTCACCTCGATTTAAAGCACTTATTATTAGATTTCCTCGACCAGCACATGATCAGCGTCCCATTTCCTGCTGTCGCAATCTTAAGAGCAGGACCAAACCTCCACGCCTTTGTTTCCGGCGTCATGGATTGATTCTGAAGGGTCGAAAGAATTATCGTACGTGAGTAGACGCGCGAAGAAAGGAAACTCGAGTAGTCAGAAATTTGCACTACCTGAGAAAGACCAATCACTCTCCCTGTGCACGAGCTGTTCGCTTACAGCAGAAATGAGTACTGTAAGCGCTTACATGTGACATGCGTACGATGGTGCTGTTCTGAAACTGCTTGAGGTGTAGTGTTTTGAAGGCACCGGGAGGAGTCAGGACCGTGCCTATTTGCCAATTGCGGCCCTCCATTCCTGCCGATGATATACCTGAGGTGTCTCCGCTGAATACTACACTGGAGGATGTGTGCTCAAGCCAACACAGTGAGTCTGCCATTCGAAGGACTACTACGCGCGTTGCACCCATCACCCACTGCGAGTAGACAAAAGCTAAGTTTTCTGCGACACATCGTGCTTTGTTAGCCGGATGTATGGCTTCATTTTAATCTGTGAGAAAGTCGTTTCTAATCATCCTCCACTTGGTAAAGTAGGCATCCTCGAATAGTTTGTGGTGAGCCGACACAAAATGCTGGTTTTCGATTCTTGATCTTGCTAAGTCATGGGTAGTGGAGTTAGCTAATCTGGTTCTTCCGCATACCCAATACGGAATACGTGCTGGTAGAAAAGCATAGGCTACAAAAACAAATTGAGCTATACGAGGAACGTGGTTATTCGATTGCTTCATATGAGGATTATTGATGAAGTCGAAAATAGGCCTTTAGAATTGCTGCGAGTTACCGGAAAAGGCCACGTTGCCTGTTAACGACACCGTAGTAGGTACTTTCCACATATGCTGAGTATGGAGGGAACCTCCGCAGGTCAAGAGGGCATCGTAAGATCTGGGAGTTTACACGTGGAGTGTACTCATATCCAAAATGAGTCCACCTTTCATGGAAGGAACAGGCGTTCTACTAAACCAAATATAAACTGGATTTAGGTACCATTTAAGCTCGGGAACAATGTACGGCAGAACTTTGCCGCAGAGTATGGCAGCCTTGAAAACTTCTAAGTCTACCGGAGTTAGGATATAAGCTACTACAGCTCGAAGCTTGACCCCCACTACGGTGATTGTCGTGGGTTGGGGTATATCTACAAGTCTCGACACCAAAATCTGACAGACAAATGTCATGTCAAACTAGGATTTTCTTAATTCACATAGATTACCCAGCTGGGCTGCATTCGAACTTGCAGTTGAAGTAGATATACAAATGTTCCTACAGCCATTTAGGTCGGGTCTAATGTCTATTGTACCAGGCCCCTGGCTCATATGAGGCGGAGCTCAAGCTCGTGAGGCAAGCTCAAAAGTATATCATATATGGGTGTTGGCCCGCTAAACTATAATAAAAATTATATACGTTGCTGGCTCAGTTGTGCCAACTTCTCCCCCGTTCTATCTGGTCTAACTTCTCTCTCTACTTTATGTACTACCGTTCATCCACTGCAGGCAGAAACTCGTGCGGCGTAGTCTAGTCGGTAGGCTGGTGGTTCGCGACGCATAGATCCCGAGCTCGACTCCCTCACCTTCTGCAAGAACCTTTGTATCCCTTCGGAATCTCGATCGGTAGCACTCAAACGCTGATATATAAGTAGTTTTTACCACGCCCAGTAAAATATCGGATAGTATATGGTGATATCGAAAAGAAGGGTTAATACGACGCAGGTATCTAGCAAGCCTCGGAAGTATTAATAAATAGGGGTAACTGGTAGGGGGTAACAGTCCAACGAACTAGTTTTTGTAGGTTTTTTTAGTGTGTAAGATGTCAGCTATAAAGCTGTCTATCAGAGTACATCAATGGACTACACAACGGTTAGAACTCTGTAATATGATAGTTTTAATGCACATAAGACTCGAAGCACCTTCGACCTGTATCAGCGTGACGTAAAGAGTATTTCCTTCTTCTAACGTCATGGCACCCAGAACGAACCAACTTTGAATTGCTTTGATTTCTATAGACCCTGCAGTGATCTCTGTAGATGGCATTAGTGTAAGACCCATTTGCCCTTTAGTGCTTAAGATGTGTAGGGACAAGGTGTAGGCCCACTCCACTTATACCTCCGAGATCATGCTTATTGGGCACCCCTTCGATAGGCATTCATCGAACACCGACCAGATCATACTCGTTGTCGATGAGACCCTCCCCTCCGTAAGGTGTACGTAGAAAAGTGCCTGAATGAATTATTTTAGTCAGTGGGCCCGTGGAATGCTTGCATACTAGCCATGCGTCAAGAATGCAAACAAAGAATTGGCGGGGATTGGCCATTAGTTGACATCAAGAGTTTTCTCCAAATATAGGGAATATTGTTTGTTCCCATTAAGGCGTTCGATCTGGCAGCAAGTCTCATAGTACCTCCAGGTCAACTCGGGAAGGCTAGCCTGAAAGCTTACACGTTTTGCCTCGCTCCTTTCTTTCCTTCAGATGGTGCGTTTGATGTGAGGACCAGGAGACATCACGGAGCATAAACTGATGGAATACAATCTTTGCCGGTCCATACATAGAACTGCTATGAGCTCCATTGATTCTCCCTCCATCATGCCCACTATAGTAATGCAATCCCTACCCGACATGGGCTCCTTTATAGATGAATGACTCATTGGATATTGACGAGTTGCAGTTCTGATGACTACAATGATTTTAATCAGGTGAGGCATCAATACCTGGGCAATTGCCACGAATGCAAGCCATAATTCACCACGTATGATCCAATGCGCTCGAGGCCACGATCTAAACAGCCAGGTTGTAGCTGCAGTCGAGCAGCTAAACTCGTCTTCGAACGCAAGTGAAGAGCTGATGCCGCTGACGGTGACAATCTCCAAACGGAGCATGATGTTACTCTCTTTGTATCCAGCGGTTAGTAAATTGCAACCATTTTTGGATTTGTGGTGAAAAGAAATATAATGCGGGAGGCAGATGGCGACTCAATCACCACCACGTCCATACCACCGCATTATTATATTATGAACGTATGTGTGCTCAAATGGCTTCATATCATGAGCGTGGTGCTCAGTGATGGCCATCACAAATCCACTGACAACCGACCACCTGGATGAAGTGTCCAGCAAATCAGATCGTTCCAAGCATGACCTGAATGTTATGGGCCTCACAATGGAGTCAAATCTCTGACATGATGTGAAACGGCCAAAGTCGGGCACTGGGCTGTTGCTCGTAGTATTGCAAGGTTTCCAAAGACCTTTCTGTTTTCCACGTTTTATGTCGTCATTACTACCCAGACACCGGAAACCTCCACCATTTCATCGAATGTCACGAAGCGACGATCTGCACTGTTCATCTCGATGATGGTCGATCTGAAAATCACTGACTGGCACTTCCGCAGAAATGTGCAAAGAAAAAAAATCATATGAAGTGAGATCATGGGAGGTGTCCACAAATATGAGCACATCTCCAAACTGACCAATTACCTTCTATATTTCGATTCGGAGTCGCTCATTCAGAGGGTCGGATACACGTCTTTTGATTTATCTGCAGCTATGAGTTTCGGAGTCCTCGCGTGGAATCGGACCACGAAGCTGCATATTTGTAACGACAGCAACTTCCTCACTTCCCGCATCAACGTCGTGTTCTGATTCGGTCTCGGAAATGGTCACAATGGTTCCGTTGGAGTGGTTTCGACTTGGCCAGGGGAGGCTCCAGCGCCAATGATTTGAAGATCGAGAGTCACGGGCATAGTCTCAGCCTATATACCCCAGTCAACCGTGACAGATCTCTGGCACCTTCTATTTAGGACGGCCATTTTGACTTCAACAACAGTCCCTGGAACGGTTTCGGACTTCCCAAGCGCCGGAGAAAGTCGCTTACAAGCTGGGACCGATGTCATGAGTGAAGCTTGACAGTTGGCATCACTTTGCAGAAGGAAGCGAATGTTAGATTCTGTCGTCACAATTTGGAGTTAGGGATGGAGCTGACCTTGGAAAACTGTTCTGCTTACTGACAGAGTGACAAATCTCCATATCTTCGACTCTTCCAATATTCCGCAAGGTTGGCTGTATGTATTAGTGGCCACTCGACTGTTGGAGGGCCTTCGAAAATTTACGAAATATTTGGCTGCAGTCCAACCTCATACCAGGTGAGAAGTATAATAGGCGCCAAGTCCCTGACGCCCAACCTGACAGCGTCACCTAATCAGGGCACGTGACAAGAAAATACAGTGTAAGTCCACACATTCTAAAATATTAACTTCGGCTGTTTCGCTCCCCTTTCGTGATAGCTCCAAACCCATTTTTGTTCGCCGTGCACTGTTCACACGTTTATAAAACAACTGAATAGGCTCTTGAAACACTTCGTGCCCATGACAAGGTCTCTCAAAGATATGGCAACAACTTTAACTCGGTTGTACGATGGCATAATTTATAGTAAGGTTCTAATTCAGACCTCCAAGTCAAACCATTACGAATATAGAAACCGTGACTCGTTAAGTAAGAAATGGCTCATAGATTACAGGAATTTTTGAAGGAAGAAAGAAAAAAATGTAGCGGTTTTCCACGGGCCTATATAGTCACTACCACAGTTGAATTCCTGCACCATCAGAGTCCTGAGCATCAGGTCATGGCGAAGATACTTTCCCTCAACGTAGCTTCTGAGCTACAAATCTGGACAAAAGTCATGAAGTCAAGCGAATCTGATAGCCCGGGCCAGCAATGGACCTGCAATTCCCCGAGAATTGAGGTTATCTTGGCCAAATTCACTGCGACGCACACGAGCTCGTGGTCAGGAAACTTTGACGTGTGATAGTGGCTTATGACAAAGTTTCAAGAGCATGTCAAATTCAATGGACCAGTCCGAAGGAAAGGCCATTCTGACGAGACACATAGGGACGACCAATACCATTGGAACGGCGCACCAATCCATACGACCAGCGAAGCGTTAGATTCTTCATTGTGCAGATTTCGACTGGAAAGCAAGGTGTGCCAAGATCGATGAGCATGGAGAAACTATGACATCACTGAAGAAAAACCATTACATGAACAAACTGTGTATGTAAGGGAATGCAATATAACCGTAGCAATACTCAGGAGCGTTCCAGTCTGGTTGAATACGATGAAAAGGGAAGGAATAGTATGCCATGTACCGTCAGCGGCATATGACGCGAAAAGTCATTCAGTTCCTTCGGAAACTTTTGAAGGTCTTCGGGCAATCTGATTCTGGTCAATACGTCGTGATGCACTTTCAAGGCAGTAAAAGAGTCAAACTCTCGGAGAATATTCGCTTTACGATCAATCCGAACAATTTTTTCTGGTCAGTTCCATCCGTATTTCATAATCATGTTGATGGAACCTGAGATCCACCTGATTCGACACAGTAATATCTATCGTCGATCTTCCTAAGCAGCAAGAAATTCAGCTTGTAAGCGGTCTTTTGCGGTGATTTTGCAGTCCACACCTGCATCAGGGACTGCAGTATTACAAAGGCCCAAATGGCTGCTTTGAACGGACGGCTCCATATATCTTTCATGTTCGACTGCTGTATCCATGTTCAGATTATTTGTGTGGCTCATAGAGCTGGGAGCATTAGGGATGGGGTCTTCGCTGGCGTAGTCAGAATGAGTCCAACTGGAATCAACAAGACTATTTCCGAGACCGAAACCGAAGCCGATGATGTGACGGGAAGAAGAAAAGTGGCCGGAATTATGAACACAGGCCGTACTGCGTATATTTCAAACAATATTGCAGAGGCCCACGGCCGTAGGTATGTGGAAGAAAGAGTATGTTCCCCTCTGAACTGGCAACGCCGAAGTGAAACCTGGAAGTCGTTGGTCAGGTTGGGAATTTGCGCTCATTTCGCAACACATCCCTGGATCTCTCTCCCTACGAACTCCTCACGTAAACGTTTTTGCTGAAACGACTGTCGACGCATGTCGGAATGAAAAACATTTGGATAGAAAGAGGAGATGGTCGCCTAACAGCCCCCCGAAAATTGCTGGAATAATCTGGTATCTGGGTAACCATGATAACGTAAAAGGTGGAAGATAGACCGGATCTTTGGAAAATCCGAGCTCCTAAAAAGAACACCTCCATGCCAGAACGGGATTATTTGATGCCATATGAGAGACTTAAAGGCGGCATAGATTTCATAAGGACCGTCTCATGCTCGAAACGATCTAATCTACTAGTAGCGCCATCTAGTTATTCGGTTGTCATCGTACTTTTGGCAACTATAAACGAGCACCTCGCTTAGTATGTGACGCCCTCAGAACTTATGTGCCTTAATGAGAGCATGTTGTAATGGTAGGTACTCGATGGTGACTTGAGTGACATTGGCCTCGGAGATTGTGTTGCTTCCGTCCGCCGACCGGAAATTGATCGCGAGATTCACAATGCTTCGTGCGGAGAGAGTGGAATGAAGCTCAGTTTTAAGAAAGTCACCAAAAGTAGGAGATATTCTCCATTTGTAACCGGAGACGAGCATAGCAGCCCAATCGCAGAAATACACCGTCGGGTGAGGTCATGGCTTCGCAAGGGCATAGGCAGACGTGAAGCTTCACAGTTTGGATCTGCAGTCACTGCCCGGATGGTGATGCATCATCAGTGGAAATTCGTTGGTGTCATCAATACGACCAGCCGTTAGTGTTCGATCAGTCGTTCATTTTGAACGGATACCAGCTTCTGCGATTACAACGTTAGCACGTCGAGCAAACTGGAGGAAACTCAAAGGAACTCGTCGCGGTTCTATAGACAGGCTGTCAAAGAATGTACTTCACTAGATCATAATCGATGACGTCTTGTGGCAATCCAAATGAACATCCCAGATGAGAGAAAAAAGATGAATAAAGAAGATGTTTGAGATCTCGAGTGTGCGTTGTCGAAGTGACTCAAAGGCACTATAAGATCTGTAGGCAGACTGACCACCACAACAGGAACAGACAGGGTTTTATAAACTTGTGCAAGACTCTCTACACCAAAGAAGGATCGGTCCCGGTTTTTTATACTATCTTGTCTATTTGCATCACTGATGCTTGGCTGTTGCATAGAAACCCCATGGGCTCACGGAGCACGATGAATCCGTCTGTGTTTCCGGAAATGGATGAGGACGTCCACCGGGTGCAGTAGCGTAGTAAAACATCCACCCGAACTGCACGTTTTGGAATGCCATGCAATGCTGACTTCCGTGGCGTTCCAAAACGTGGAGTTCGTGTAGTACGGCGGGTTTTCGCATAGATGCCGACTTTCAAAAAATAAATGTTTTGAGCTGCCGCGTCCAGTGACCGCCTGCATCCACTACCTGCAGTTCATTTCCTAGTAAAACAATCTGCTCATATTGCGAAATGTGCAGTACACTGCAGTTCCGCATCTCAACTTACGTACCTCGATGTCACATGATGGCATATTGCCGGTCTAGCGTGGATAGGCTTATCATGGACCCTTCATACTCTTAATTGCCTTCCAACATATTTCGCGCTACTGCACTGAAGACCACTACGCGCAATATGCGCCATCTGCGGCTCTAGGACACTGAGCATTATGTTCGGAGATGTTCGGGTGCACTGGCTCAAACAGAATCTTGCCGACGTTATTTCGGGGCGAGATGATGTGTAAAACTCTCCGCTCATTTCTGGGACAGTATTGTAAACGTAGTGCAACGCAGACAAGGACTAACGTGTAAAACTCGTAAGGTGTGGCACATTGCACGAGTTCTGCTGAACGGCGTCACTTCATTGCATTCCGAACATAAGACGTTTAAAGGTACAGCGGGGCTGAAATGTCGTGTTTTTGTCCTTCGCGATGCGTTTGTGTAGCAAAGCCTGCTTTGCGCATCGCCCCGTCACTGGTTAACAATGCGCGCACGAAATCATACATCTGGCACCGCGTGGTCTGCGCCGAGTTGTTGCCAACTGGAGCGCAACGCTGAGGCCAGCAGTCGTGTTCACATCCCTTCACACGCAACAACTTTGTTCCTACACTGTACGGCGACCTACCCTTAGAAGGACGTGGTATGAACAGACGCCAACACTTCAGTCCACCCAGCCCGTAGACGTGCTACAGTTCACCCGTGCAGAACGTGAGGCACACACTTCGCGTGCTGAACAGGTCTTACACCAATCACACGAAGCGTAGAAACAGAGCCTCGAGTCGATGTCAGAGAGAGTTTGTAATCGTGTATTTCGCGGCGTATAAAAGTAAGTAAGTTTTAGGATCGGTTGGGTGTGACTAGTGACAGGCGCTGAGATCCACCAATGTGAACATACATGGGCAGATGGATGTTGTTTTCAGATTTACTTTCGAAAATTCACCTAGTCTTGTGTTTTCACATGTGTAGATCTCAGCCCCGGTCACTAGTGACACCCCCCTAGTCTGAATTCTCATTACTTCTCAAACCTCTTTTTCCTGCTGTAGCGTCTTTAAAATCGCCCATCTTTCCGGGCAACCTTCCTTGCGGCTGAGCCCAAGCCTCCCTCAGACCCTATATTGTGGCCTGCTAGCCCGGAAGTGGTTCTTAAACTGTCATTTATTGTTTAAGTTTGTTTTCCTCCATGCTACTCAGCCACTTCTTCGTGTAGCTCCTTGCTCTTCCTCAGTACTTGTCGGAACGGCAATCAAATCCTTGCGGTCATCGCAGTCGAAACCATCATCTCTATGACTGAACTCCTCTGCCCTTCTACTCCCGCCCGTGTGCAAGTCTAAAAACCCAACCATATCCGCGTCGTCCCCACTGTCCGACCCCTCACCTCTTTCATTACTCCTGCGACTAACACGGGCCATGTCACTGGCCGGGACCTGCGGTAGCCCTGTCAGTGCGTAAAAGACCAGGTCCGGCACACCTTTCCCTTCCGGTACAAAGTACACATGGAACCGTACCATCAACTCATCCGCAATGCGGTCCTCATACCCAGCCCCGGCCTGCATGAGATGCCCATGCCTGAACAACACAGAGTATGGAGGCACAATGATGTCCTTCTTCATGAAAAACGTCGCCGCCGCTACCTGGTCGCTCTCTGCCCCGTATACAAACACGGGTGAGTAGTCACACAACCATAACGGGATGCCCACTGTCCCGCTCACGATTGCGAAAAAGCCCAGCGTCTCCGTTTTCAATGACTTGTCAAAGTCATTGCGCGGCGCTTGCCATGGGTAGTCCTTCCCAGTATCCAAGAACCGACCCCCCGTCTTAGGTAAGAACAGCCACCTCCCAGACATCTTCCCCAGACCTGCGTAGGCAGCAAGCTGACCCACCCACACTTCCAGCTGCGCACGCCTTCGCGAAACTCACACCCAATCTCCCCTCGATTCGCAAGCTTCCATCTCCAGGCTCCGTGTACGGGAGTAGCGGGCGATTACCACCTCCCGGTTTGCTGCGTCCCCCTCGTCTTCTCCCTCGGTGATAGTCGGATTCCACCAGGTCTCATTCAGCCCCTGTCCCAGTGCATTCTCCCCGTTGAATGTGCTCGCAATGAATGAAAACAACTCCTCTACGGGGGAATGCTTCTACTTTGACGTCACCATCAGGGGCTCGAGGCTTCCGCGCGGAATGCCGCTGGAGTCAGCGAAATTTACAAGGCACATGTAGCCGAGGTGCTGAAGCTCTCCTTGTCGCCTCTCAAAGTAGGCATATCTTCTGGCAAAATCCTCGACCTCGTGTGCTACGTTCCTCCAGAAGTGTGTCTGAGGCCAGTTGGGCTTCCAGATGTCCAGACCCACATCGATATCGTCAAGGACGATAAAGTACACGTAGCCCCACATCAAGAACTGAAGCCGATGCATGGCTACGACATCCTCGACGGAGAGGTACAAGTGTGCCCGGTGCTCAATTGGTATGTAGATGGGAAGCAGCCAGAGCATGGAGTTTGGGTCTTTTGCCATCCACAGCCGCAACTCCTTTTCTTCGTGATCTGGCGGGCCAACGTATGCGAGATTTCGCCAAATGTCGGCCGTTTCTTCAAACACCACGGTCTTCTACGGTGTGCCGACCAGCAGCTGGTTCGGAATCTTGGCGTCAAAAATCTGCGGGGCAACTTCACGTTGGCCCGTGTTCTCCTGAGCCACCTTGGTCTTCTCGCCCACTCCTCGTCTCGACTGTCCCATTGCCTTTTTCGCTCCACCAGACTTCCCCGACTGCACAATCTCCACAGGTCGAGGCGTTGAACGTGAGGAGGGCGCAGCCGTTGTTTCCCTGGAAAGCGCTTATGTCGCGGGCATCACTCCCGGAGCCTTCCGCCCGCGGACTGCAGGCTTCAATTTAGTTGCGTGGGAAGCAGGAGCACGCCGGCCAGAGCGGCGTGTAGAAGGTACAGCAGCTAGTGCCGGCACGCGAGCCCGTGCAGCGCGCTTGCTGAGCCCGGGGGCAAAGTGCTCAGTTACTTTATTCACAAAGCGCGTAGCACGCTCGTTGTTGCGCTTCGACTGATCTTCCGCAGAGTCGTCGTCTTTCTTGGAGAAGAGGTGCATCTTGTTCAGACAGAGCTCTTTGGCGGAAAATTCTGGGGAGTTTTGAGTGAGCGATCTCAGTCCCCAGAAATCCGTCAGAACTAAGGCCCTTCCCCTCCGCATACTTCTCAAGCAAATCTAGGCAGACTAGGAAAAGCTGGCAGGCGCACGCGTAGACAGCTTCAGATTCAAACTTTTCGTCGAAGTCCGCGTTGTTGATGAACAGCCACGCGGAAGTCATGAACAGAGCTACGACTTGAGGGCTCTCTGACCAAAGGTGCTGGTCATGAAGGTGAGTGATGCCGAGCTTCCTAGAGTTCGAGGTGTCGAAGGTCATGTCGAGCAGTACGTTCACGACGCCTGCGTCTCGGGGAATAATCTTAGCTACGCGTACGTAGCGGCAGTAGGCAGACAGGCTGGTTTCTGAGAGCAGAATGGTCTTCGTCATTGCTTCCCCGGCTCCCTTCTGACTCAGCGCCAGTGGGTTCATGTCGTTCTCTAAGGCGACAGCCTGCATGAAGTGGATGACACTCATGAGGTAGTGGAAGAACGATTTGTCGATGTGGACCAGTCCGGCGAGGGTATTCTCCTGCGACGCGTCGGGCACGATTTCTGTATCCGTGATGCCCCGTCCATCTTTTCGGCGGGTAATTCGAACGCCGAGGCGCTCGCGAGCCCATCCTGTACCTTCCTTTCCCTCTTTCAGGCTAAGGACAGCTTAGTGGCGGTGAAGACCGCCCCCCCTAGCACACTTCACACCTTCGCGCAACACCGTGCGGTCCTTGATGGTTTAGTCAGCGATAACCGGTAGCGAGCGATTGTCACACCGTCGCACTGTGACTATCGTGACGCAAATGTCGTACTTGTAGCCGCACTCAACCATGCTCGCGTGGAGGCCGTCGATGGTGGCGTCCGTGCTTTCGCCCAGAACACGCTGCGGCTCTATGTTCTGCGCAATTTATACGTAGACTTCAGTGGACTCGTAGTCGGCCCTTTCAGAAAATCCGACACAACACCGGCTGCTCCTCGACGTCCACGGTAACCACACCGGAGTCGTCATCGTCCACAGTCTCTGGTGCCGGAGAGTGGACGGACGAAGGGCGCGTCTGTCCTGGGGCATCCCGGCGCTGACGATTGCGTTGTGGCACCTCTGACGGAGAGGGCTGCACGCCCTCTTCGGCCCGGAACTCTTCCCTTGTCGCCGCTGGCTGCGATTCGGGCTCTGATTGTACCCCAGGCTGCGAATCCGTGGCCAACGTGAGTGAGTCGCGCGGGCGGAGGTCATGATGGGAAGTTTCTCGGTCATTTCGGACGTATGATACTTGCGAGAAGGGATCAACAATGCGAATGAAGGAGGAGGGATTTTACAATGCGAAGGCGGAGAAGACGAGAAAGGATCCGTGTGCTGGGGAGGGTGGGCGGGTGACGGTGGAGAATAGAAAGACTGAGAGAAGAAAGAGGTACCGCGGGAGGGATACGGGCACAACGGCCACGAAAGGTTGAACGAGCACGGTTGGCGGCAACTATCGTCGCGCACAAAAAGAAGCGTTTCTGAGCGGGCCGCAATAGCTGCATTTCACGTTTGAAAATAGGTAACCGATAAGATCGGTGGGGTGTCACTAGTGACAGGGGCTGAGATCTGCACATGTGAAAATACATGAACAGATGAATGTTGTTTTTCAGATTACATTTCGCACATCCATGTACTCATGTCTTTTCACATGTGTAGATCTAAGCCTCTGTCACTAGTGACACCCCCCGGCACCTTAAACGTTCTACTCACTTTTTCAAGTTTCGTGAAGGGGGCGCCACTGATCGTCACTGCTGTTACGGAACAGAAACCTGAGCGTGCTGGAGTATGTTGTGCTTCTGGCCGCTGCACGCCGTATACGCTATACAAACGGCACACACATGCTCCCACAGAACGACCCCTCACTCCTTTGTGCTACCAATATTTGGTCGAGGTCCTCCCTGCTTTCCTTGCTTCGTCCTCGTCTCTCGTCCTTGTACCTCGATCAACGTGGTTTTCCTTGCTTCGCTTGCGACGCTCTGCTCCTCCGTCCTTGCATCCGCATCATTCCTGGGCTTTTTTCCCTCTTTCGTTTCTCATCGCCCTGTACCTATGGCGCCGACTGAAATCAGCCGGCCCGGATAGCCCGCGTGTGCTTGCCTGCTTTCACTGCCGCCCTCTCCTCATCCTAGGTGAACGCGAGGTTTGACCTCACGAAGTTGCGCATGACGGCCTTACTGCACTTCCCCATCGCAGCAGACGACGAGGCCTCCATGGTGAGGAAGGAAATTCTCGTAGTGAAGAGCAGGCAGCGCAACGCTGGCAGCGACTTCTGCACTTCTATCGAGAGCGGCGACCCGGTCTCTCGCGAGCTGGGCAGCTAGGAGATGAAGCAGATAGTGCGCGGAGCGCTGTCAATCGTCTTCCTCACCCAAAATGACAGGAGAATGGGGGGGATCGCGGATTTGGCCCTGAGGTAGAAGAACTAAAGGTTGTTCCTTATTGTTGCCACCAATTTCGTTCCCTGTAAGGTCAGCAAGGTTAGGGAAGTAGTTCTGCCACGAACCTTTTCTGTTGGCCGTCTCAGAGCCTTCGAGGTTCTGATGTGCTTCCACGCGATCAACGTATATCACGCGAGGCGCAGCAGCAAACATTTATTTGCTTTGAAGAAGATTAATCAAAAGTGGAAATCTTCCCGCGTTTGCTGTGCCGCTGCTAGCTCGGGCGTGGACGAAGCTGGAGACGGCACAGGGGGTTTCGAATTATGAGTCGTTAGTCGGGCCCTACCTCCTGCTTCGTCCCCGCATTCACCACTTTTTGGCTTCGAAATAACGCACTGATAGCCATGTACCCGTCACGCAGGAAACCACGCTACAAGGGAATGGATTAGCAAGTGTGGAGGATAGTACGAGTAGTACGATAGTTTGGAGCCGCACTTCTGAGAAGGCTGCGGCAATACGGGCAGTTACCAATCTGCTTTTGTCGAGCTTGCAAGCCGTCGTTACAAACGAAACTTTGTACAATATCAAGCCCCACAGGAAGCGATGGCGATGTGTGTGGTGGTGTGTCCGTCTACGTGATAGAATCTCCCAAATTAGCGTGCAGAAAAACAAACTTAAACACTACATGCCAGCTTGAGAGCCAGTTCTGGGCGAGTAGGCCACACTATAGTAGTTGAGAAAGACTTGGGCTCAGCCGCAAGAAAGGTCGCCCGGAAAAGTGGGCGATTTTGGGGCCGCTATAGCAGGAAGGAGAGGTTTGAGGGGCCATGAAATATCAGGTTAGGGGGGGACTACTACTGGCAGGGGCTCAGATCTCCACATGTGAAAACACATGAGCAGATGGATGGGCGATATTTAATCTGAAAAGCAACATTCATCGGCTCATGTATTTTCACATGTGCAGATCTCAGCCCCCGTCACTGGTCCTACCCCCCTAGTCTCAGTTTTCGGTACCTTATGGAATGCTCAATTGCAGACCCTGATTCCCCGCTTCTAGTCCCGCCGTCGATGCTCATGATAGTTCAAACGTCGGCAGGCACTCTCCGCGCGTGCATGACTTTACAAGGGCCCCACTACTAGTGGTAACTACTAGCTGGCATTCGTACTGCTCAGTTCACAACAGCTGGGACGTAGTTTTCGAACTTTTTTTTGTTCTCACCAAGCCTCCGTCTGTCCTGTCCTGCCTCTGCTGCAGCTGTACATTGATGGCTCCGCGAGCCAGAAGGACGAGAAGGGCTGTTCCGATACAACTATCTCGCAAGCGAACCCACGAGCTGCGGGAGGGGGAGGATCATTCGCCGGCTGCGCCTGTTACTGTGACTGGACCGAGCCGCGAGGTTAATGCAACTCAGTGCCACCCAGCAGGCAGGTTAACGGGGGTTGTGCGGCCCCAGACAATGACGGCGGCGTTTCTGTTTGGTCCAGAAGGTGAGTAAGCCGATGATGCCACTGTTCAGACGACTCACGGTGCTGACATAACACTGGCAGTTCTACCAGGGCGTGCTGCCAACCAGATGCCTCCTTTGGGTGCGTCTATTCAGTTTGACTGCAGCTCGAGCACAGCCAGCTTCACCGTCCATTTCGGAATCTCGTCCGCTCTGCGCGTCCACACGCCCGGCAATGCGGCCCCTGTGCGGTCTCACATCCACCGTTGAGTAGGGCAAACTTATCATGGGACCCTGCGTCCTTCTGAAAGCGCCGGGGGTGAGACCCTCTTCGTAACCGGCTCCGCCCATGCCGTCCAGGACAATGGTTGAGACTTCCGCAGTAGCTCGCTCACAATTGATGTTGCATGAGTAGATGGAAGAGCTACAAACGATGCTTCCTAAGCAAACGAATACGGTCAGGGCGCATGAGCAAGAATTTGCTGGCCTAAAGAGAAGGGTCAACGACTACAAGGAGATGGTACATCAAACCGATCAAGAGTTTCTTGAGGTGCGGGTGACGACTAAGGCAGCACGTTCAGAATTCCTGCGACTGCAACCTGAATTCAAATATTTGAAGCAGGGGAATGAGGGCCTACGCGTGGCTCGCGGGATTTGTGATGGCACACAGCGAGACGCACCCCGTGGCGGAACTGGACGTGGCCAGACTCGCAAGCATTTGACACAAGTGGGAGCAAAGTACATCGGTGTTGCCAAGAACATCGAGAAGCAGATTCTGCAATGGTGCCACCGCCAAACTGCTGAGCTGGACCCAGCAAGTTCTCTTCCAGTCCGGAACTGGGCGGGCGGCAGTGAGCTTTGCGTGGCGGGAGAGCTTTCCGTGGACGGCCTGGAGGGTGTCGTGCCGAATCCACCGATGGTTCTCGCCAATCGTAAGGAGTACTATACGCGTTCCTACTACGATGAGGCGACGGGCCTGGTTGGAATGGTGCGTGCAGAGCTTGGCACCGGGAACTGGTCATCCTTGTCTTTCGGCGCCGAATCCCGTCGCGAGTGCGAGGAGGATGTTTCAATGGACTGTACTCTATGTGTAAGAATGAGGCATACAGTCTCTGACATGATGAACGCGCGAAAGAGAAACTCTAGCGACAAGCTGTGCCAATGCCTCGCGTATTTCTTCTTGATATCGCGGAAGACCATGTTTGTATCGGACAGCGAGCGGGCGGAGCGCTGATTTCTCGCACTTGAAGCGCGGGTGAAGCTGATGTGCTCTGAAGGGGAGCAAGGGGCTCCATGCTTCTCATGGTGGCGACTCAGCAAGGGCGAGGTTCTAGCATACGGTGATTACTATGTACCGAAGGAGGTCTCTGACCTCGACGAGGTCGATGTACTGTTTGGAAAATCTTTGGGGTAACATGTCCTGTACGAGTTCCGAGGTTACCGTGCTCAACAGGACGGGACGTTCGCGTACGGGTCTATCATGCAAGTGGAACGCCAGGACGCCTGGTTGGCAACAGTGTTATGTCGCCTGCAGGGTGCTGAGGAGCGTGGCGGCCAGCGCCGACGCATTTACGGCCTGGCGTTTTCCAAGTACCTGCTCTTGGCAACCACGCAGATACTATGTAGCGTTTGCAGCGTTTTACACCACATTATTCGCAAGAGATGTCTCCGTATGCTTCTACTGTTGAAAGGGCGTTGTGTAAGTCGGATGATAAGGAGATCGAACGGTCTGGTTAAGAGGAAGGCGAAGATTCATTAGCATGCGCCCCTACAATAGCCACAAACGTCGTGAACATGGGTTCAGAGAACAATTTTTATGTGGCCGTCCGAAAGATTTGGTTTTCGGACAACATCTCAGGTATGCGGGGCGGTGTTGTTGATTGCTGTGTGGCACCTGCAGACTCAGGCAAGGGACCATATGAACTTTACAACGGCGCGTCTGGTCTGTCACGGATTCCCGCTACAACTTTGGATTCTCTCCCGCGCGCTGTTTTTGGAGCAGAGGGCGAGTAACTGCCGACGGACAGAAGAGAGAGAAGGACGGAAACTGCACCTGTATGTCGGAGCTCACCACACGGATTGTATTTTTTTTTTTCTGTGCTTAATTCTAGTGAAAAGAGAATGGCGTGTCCGTTGGAGGGGAGGGTTCAGGTAAGACTGGCCGTGCATCAGGGTCGGTGTAGAACCTGTTTATGTAGAAGCGATGGTAGAGCAAGTGGAGCTGAGGACTAAACGGGGGGATGTGGAGATTAAACCGGACCACGTGAGCGGTCCCAATGATAGCGGATGCCTTACACACGCCAAACCAGGGAGAAACAGAAGCTTGACGCCCTCGTCGCTGCATCTCTGGGAGGGGGACTGGATGTTCTGTGCGATTTACATTCTCATCTGTAGACCACCGCAAGCAAACGGAATGCAGAGTGTCATGAGCAGCGTCGATTGGTGCAACATAATCCATGTACCAAACGAGGGCATGCTGGGTAGATTGCATTGATTCACGGCCATGCATATGGAAGAGAGACAGACCCTGGGCCACCTATACAGTGTCTGTGTGTTCTGCGTCGTCAGCGGCCAGGAACACGAAGCTGAATCGCTGCCATTTTGTCGGGCCGTAGCTGCTATTTGCATAAACGCGCTGAATGACATGTTTCTGCGTTGGGTCGAGTCGAATGACATTCCGGTCAGGATCACAGTCATTAACGGAACGACAGAAGCCGCCGAGAATGTTACCACTTTTGACGATAGTAATTTGGAGAGTGTCACATGTGTGGACTGAATGCTGCTGGAGAAGCTCGGGGCGGACAAGGTCCAATAGCTCAGTGGTGCCCTGGTCACCGAGCTGGACAAAAAGATTGATGCCGATGTCGGGAGCTTCTCGGTGTAGTGATTGGAGAATCGCAGCGGTGAGGCGGCCTTCTTCGCTTCCGAGAAGCGGCATGGCGTGGGTTCTCAAGTGAGCAAACTCGCGGAGGTACATTCTGAAGCGTTCCCTGACAAGACGCGCACCGTCCATGTCGCTTAGGTTCCTGTGCAGGGCTGTGAGGCGATGCGATTGGGAGATGAAGCCGAGCTGCATTCGAACGGCAGCAAGGTTTCCGGAGTGCTGGATTCGGCGGATGGTTTCGTCCATGGCTCATGCCTTTTGCTTGGAGGTGCGGCGGTAGTCTTGCTTGAATGCAGTGTGAGGGTATTCATGAATACCAGCATCTAGATTTTGTAGGCCTCCCAAGTTGCGGATATCATCTGCAAGGTGCGTATGGAAATGATTCTTGAGGGCCTTGAGCCTGGTGGGTCGGTGGTTCCCAAATGTGTGGAGGATGGAAGCTTTAAACTCATTGACACGGTCCTCTACGTCGTGAACCTCGGCGAAGCTCCAGGGCTTCTTTAGTCCCTGTCTCGAGCTGAGTAATAGAATGTCTGAGGACTGAGCGCAAAGAGAGGCGAGGGGTGCGGAGTCAGCTTCATCACAGCAACGGTTTATGATTCCTTCGATAACTGGAAAGAAGAAGTCAACGGACTTGTCGTGTTTGGACTCCAGCATGCCACGAACTCCATCATTTGTGAAGAGTCCGTTCAGGCGACTGCCTTTTTCGGAGGCGGAAATGTCGACGTGTAGGCCAGGAACGCAGAAGTCCCTTTGAACGGCAGCCAGAGCTATGCTGGCTCCGCGAAGGAGAGTTGTGCGCATGGTTTTGACCTGATTCCCACCGTCGCCAGCGGAAGTTCGCCCTGTCGATAGGACGGTGGGGTCGGGCCTACCAAATATGCAGATCTTGATTAGCTTGGAGATTCCGAGGTGGAAGTTGTGCAGCGGTTCGAAACCGAAAAAGGAGTACATGTCGAGATGAGAATTGGACGGAAGCAGGGGGCGTGTTTCCAGAAAGGATGGCAACCTCCGGAGAGAGGAGGTGGCGAGTGTTTGTTGTGTCTGTGCGGTGGTAGCTCGTGCCTGAGCCGGCATGCCCAGCAATGCATGAGCAGCGGCATTGGCCTTGATGTCGGCCACTTTTCTGTGTAGAAGGATGGTGGAATGCGTGGTGCGCGCCAGGAATGAGGCCGACGAAGAGAGAATATTTGAGGGTACTTCGTAACGGTGGCAGGGTTGGCTGTTTTTTGTGCCTGATCGTATGCCGATCATTTCCTTCGCCTCGAGTATGTCGCAACAGTAGCTGGTGAGGACTGGGTGACATTTTCAGAGATGACGGTAGGCATCTGAGCATGTGAAGCCTACTGGGCCTTCTCATACAGAGGCAATAGCAGACAGTGCAGGGCGGAGTGTAGTACGGAGGTTTTGATGTCTGGAGCACGAGTGGTCGAAGAAGGTGCAAGGACGTGAAAGTCTCTGTCTTCCACGGTGCGGAGGAGCTGGACAGGAAGGTAGCAAGCGATGGTATGCCAGGACATTATGCAGCGGCGGCGAAAAGTGGCAGTGAAGTTGAGGAGAGTGGGACGCATGGGATACGCAGCGAGGGCGCCGATCTTAAGTCTAGTGGCTGATTCATCCGTATAGACATGTATTCAACCTGCGGAGGAGTGGGTCCCTGAGGGACCGGTGTCGCGGATGACACCCCCGAGCTAGCTGCCCGCGACTTTGCCCTTGACGTCTTGACAAACTCATCTGTGGACGTCAGTTTGCCGGGGATGCTCGAAGAGATGCGTGTCGCTCCGCGGGGGGTCACCACAAGGGCGGAAGTAGCAAGACTCTGTGTGTGCTTGCGCTAATTGCTTTCGCAGGATCTCAACAGGGCCCCAAAAGTTGGCAGTTCGGAAGAACGTACCGCTGTGGTCCAACACATGAGTTGCGGAAAAGCCCTGATGGTGAGGCTCATTGTCGACAACAGCGGTGGTGAGAGAGCGACATACTTGTGCGGAGCGAACGATGTCTCTAGAGCACGCGAGAGAGAAGTCGGGATCCCTGAGGATAGAGATGATCTCGTCAACCGCGCGCAGGCCGGCAGTCCTCTCTATTTCGGCAAAAGACGCTGCGATAGATTGTATGGGGAGGTTGGTCTTACTTGTGGTCGGTTCTGCATCATGGTGACACAGGAATGGAAGCAAGGGAAGCAGAGGCGCGGGAGCCTCATCAGAAAGGACGTTACCATCGCAGTGTACAGGAGGTTCTGGGGCGGGTGAACCCTGCGAGGGAATAGGGACGAGCTCGGGCTGTGGGTGTGTTTTGAAGTGACACTGTTGCTCGTGTTTGGAAAGGAAGCATTCGTCGGAAGAGGAGTAGACGTAGTGCATGAATTTGCAGCGCCATATTGAGGGCTGGCAACGAGCGCTGCAAAGAGGAGGGGTGACGGGAGGAGTGAGAGAACCGAGAGGTAGGACGTTTTGCAAGGTTGGAGCGTTCTTCTGGTTTTCACTAAGTATAAGATGGTAGGTCTGGTCGCAAGCACTCCCGCGTTCACGAAACCTAGTGCGGGTCTCGTGCACGCGGAAGTGTTCGAGGTGGAAGACGGGGCCTGCCATTCGACACACACGGACGCTATTGGCTGTTCCGAGGAGAGAACATCATGCGTTCGCTGACGGAAACTACAAGAAGAGGTGGGAGTCGAAAAGTAGTGATACTCTGATATCCGTAATGGAAAGGTTTTCGAAATTTCGTTCGGTGTAGGTTCATTTCATCTAAGGTATTTACAGGGCACGGCGGCAAGATTGTTGAACGCAAGAACCTGCCACAGGCCCTATTTAATCCGCAGCAGCACGGGACGACACCACGTCAAATCCGCAAAGTTACCATGCCGTCAACAGAAAGTACTGAGCGACAAAATTTCCTCGTGATGCGACGGCGTGCGCAGGTAAGCAGAGCATATTCGAAACGGTATTCGCATGGGCGCAAAGGTTCTGAGCAGGATGGGAGACGTCGTTGAAGAGTTCTGATACATGTGATGTGCGATGCGATGCGGGGAGTGCGGGCTGTTGGAGGTGGAGAGGTTAGGGGAGTGCGGGTGATGATGTGGTGTGGTCTGCAAACTGGAAGGGGTTGTGGGCGGGATGGGTGGTGTCTTTGAAGATTAGCGGGACTTCTCGCTCGCGACGTGGTGCAGGAAGTGCGGGCTAGTAGAGTTACAGTGCGACGCGATGCGGGGAGTGCGAGAAGCTGGAGGTGGAGAGGTCGAGGGAATGCCGGTGGTGGTGGAGTATGGTGGGAAAACTGGAAGGCAAGGCGGGTGGGACGGGTGGTGTCGTTCAAGATTGACGAGGCGTTCGATATAAGATGCGATGCAGGGAGTGCGGGTGATGGTGAGGTGTGGTATACGACCTGGAAGGTATGGTGGGTGGGATGGAAAGCGTCATTCAAGAGCGGCGAGGCGCGTGGTGGTCAATGCGCTGCGAAAGTACGCACTGCTAGAGGCGGAGAAGGTGAGGGAGTACAGATGATGATGGGGCATGATCTTGAAAACGTAGATCCGTCCAAATACCGTAAAAGTTCTATTCATGTAGCAGTACGGAAATATGATAGGATGGACCCCAACGTTCAGCGCACGCGAAGAACGTTTGGTTTAGTTTCAGTAAGTACGCTGCGCAACTGCACTTTTCGAGGTTCCAAATGCAGCAAAACTGCAGTCGGAACAACGAAAAGTGCCGTTGTTGACTAGTAAAACTACGAATGGACTCCCGCACGTTGCGGTACGCCCCTTGGTATACCCGCATCCAGGACTTCCACAGCCCTTAGTATGCCAGGTATTAATACTGGACCCGTACGTGCTCTGAGTGCAGTACGAGGTCGAGTAAAACTAGACCCGGAACTGCAAAATGTGTAGTAAACTACGGGTATCATTAGGCCTCGTACCGCACTCAGTGGACGTCCGCATCCATTTCCGGAAGCACAGACTTAAGTCACTTTTCTACAAATGGCATTGGCAGAGTCCCGTCCACTATGAATGTGGACTGGTTAGTGTCCAGGGTACGTCTACTTAAATTGTGTGGAATAAGCGGGATCTTGTACTTGTGAGCGCAGACAAACAATACCTCGTCCCTACAAATCATAATCGCGGAAAGGCGGGTAGGTCGTTCACAACCACTATTTATCATGGCCACTGCAGGTTTTGCAGAACCTGAAAACAAACAGAAATTTTCGTGTTCCGACTGTTTCGACAGTAGAACCCAGGAATTATTTTTCTGTCTCGCTGATACTGGTCAGAAAAACCTCGGGTCAATTTTGAATTCAGAATGCCATCGTCCCGACGCCTGACCAGCTGGTAGTCAAATGATATACGCCAATCAACAGCTTTACAGCTGAATCCTCGTATGAGAAAAATTAAAGAAACTAGGGCACATGATTATTTACCTGAGCGTACTAGTACTTGTGGGGCTTGCTGTATTTTTCCAGCATGGTACACGTTTACAAGCTTTTGGGTACAGTGCCATATGTCCCACTGGGCATCCTTAAGTAGATCTGCATGTTAGCGCGAAGACGTACCTGATCGAGATCCCGAAGGATTATAGATATTCTTGCAGAGCCGAGGGGAATCAGACACACGACCACCATGTCGCTAATCAGCAGCTAACCAAGCAAACAACTTCGCATTGGTGCCTGATTTCGATCGATAAGCTGTAGTATGTAGAGTAGAGAAAGTATGGATCGTATGGAACGAAACCAAAAAGTGCAGAAATGAGGCAGCACTGCATACGCCCTTATACACAATCTAGCAGGCCGACGCGTCAAGATGTTATGCTTTTCAGCTTCACAAACTCAAGCTCCGCTTCGTATGAGCCGAAAGACATGTAAATTAGACACTTTCGTCTAAAGTTATGAAGTGAAATATGTAGGCAGGAAATCGTGGGATCTGATCATCGACAACAAGCGATACTCTGATAGATAGAGGTACAGGAGTGACGCGGCTTTTCTCTGACCCAGAGCCCTTAGCCCCTTAGAAGGTAACGTTGACTAATTGCAATGATACCGCTATTCGGCGGAGGCTACCCTCAATATTGTAAGGACGATATCCGCTTGGCACTCGAGTCATGGACAGGGCCTGTCTGTAAGGTCCCAGGTCAGCGAGGGCTCGACTGGGGGCGCTTCTAGTTCGGATTGACGGCTCCTTGCAATTTGTTCATCTATCCTCTGCATGTTGGTGAGATGGCGGTAGGTGGAGCAGAAATCCGAATGGTGCACTAGAGCCAAGGGCCCATGAATATATACCAGACTTCACGAGCATATCCGGTGAGAGTGTTGTGGGCTCCGGGTATGGTGATATTTACGATATCTAAGTACTGAGCAGTATCAAGTGCAACCGGAGTGGATTCGTTGTTTTTCTGAGAGATCATGTTTGGGTGACATTCAAAGCCTCCACTCAATCGGACGTCCTGGAGGATGTCGGTAAGAAGCTGGTGTTGGGCCCTTATAATCAGTGATAGCGAGTTCGGTTTGATGTAGAGAGGAAGCCATATATTAGCGATACGGAGACGGGTATCGAGGAGGATTGGTTGCGTAAGTCGTCGTGTGGTTACTGTAGCGGTCATAAGGATGTCGACACATCTAGAATTGGGTTGCATGTCCCAGAACACGAACCGACGTCCCAGAATAATCTCTAGTCTATGAAGCTAGTCTGCTTCTCTCCTGGTACTGAGTCGTATACATTGTCCTGGGGAGATTATACATACAACATTACGCATGTTACTAGTAGTTGCTGCTTTGAAATATGCCCCATGATCTGAGAACAGAAAGAACGGTCCGTCGACGGAGCAAATTCTCGAGTAAGGCAGTACACCCCTACTCGAGTGATGACTTAAGGTTGTGCTGAACAATCATGACTTTCTGTACCTACACAATCAGATTAGAAAATCCCTCGTGGTGTAATCGTAAGTTTGTAACTAAATTCTGAGAGAAGGCTGGCCTCATACGAGGACACATATCTCCAAGGTATGAAAGGATCAAGGAGACGCTCACTTTCGCTGTTCTCGATATCCCCCTGAAAGAAAATTTGATACTCTTTTCAGACAGCGCGGCGCTGGAGAAAACCGCCTCGGAAGTTTCGCTCAGCTGGAGTTTGAGTGCAGCGGAGTACAATACCTTTCATTTGCATATCAAGGAAGGGAATGAGAGAAAATACACATATAGTGACTACCATGTTGATTATATGCGCCGCGTTCGATTTCACGGTGTTTGGGTGACCTGTCGGCCTCACATTAGACCCCTATTGACGCTATATGAGGCGCAATCCAAACTTTTTTTCACACTAGCCTAATATCTATGAAAAGCCGTCCACAGCTGCAGGGAACTCAAGTCATCACGTTGAGCGCTAATTGCCCCACTCTAAGCAACGAGCACTTCTTTGAAACCTATCTGCAGTCACTTTACTCGTCACGGCCGGTGATTTCCAACTAGACGATACGCCGATGCAGCGATTTGTGCCAAAATTTCGGAGTGCTCTACAGAAGGTACTTCGCACAGCCCGGTTGTCTCCCGATGTCTGATGCCTTTAATCTCTCGAGGACTGTAAAGACAGGTACTTATACCATAAAGAAAATGCTCGGGTGTCTTCAAGCAGTGATTCCTAGAATTACAGAATTCTAGTGGTATGCGACCTGTCTGTCAGTAGAATGCCTGGCAGTATATGGAGGCTTCAAGGCGCACCAGGTCGCCAAGTATCAGCGTTCAGACCTAAGCGCCTGTCAGGACTGAGTACTGATAATTACCTACCTGATAAAGACCAGCTGAAGTAAAAGACAGTCATGAATTAAGACGCATGACTAACAGCTGACAATATGAGTAGAGACTCAGTTTGCCGTAGCTGTAGAAGATGGGCAGTTGAGGAGGTAATATCTATGTACTTGATGGCCATGACGAATGGTACGCACATGCCCACTGGTAGTGTATGTGACCGATTACAGTATCTCAAATAATCTATGTCTAGGATGACAAGACGGTTAACATAACAGCCTCTTGTGTCAGCTCGTACTACTAACTACGTAGCACAAGCGACGCAAGCAACAGGATGTTTTGTAGGTTTGCACGAACGTCGAGTTGTGACCTGTTAACATGTGGCGAAAGTTTCGTGCACACAGCATGACCATGAGTAATTGCGTACTTTGGAGCCGATGGTACGCGGAGTTACTACGTCGCGATCTTCCCGAAGCGTCTGTGCTCTACAGTGCGTCTTTTCTCGTTCTCGTTTTGTTATGTACACACAGCACCAAAGGGTCGCAAACAGTTCCTCACTCTCGTACTCTTCCACTCCGAGCGACGCGCTCATCTCGTCGGCGTGAAGCGCTGCTAGACATGATCGCCTTCCTTGGATCAGTACGCTGAGCCGCGACGAGAAGTTCAGCAAAGGGACAGTCGCAGCTTGCGCACTGAGCTAGTGTCGCAAGTTCAAGAAGCCCAAGGTCTGACCGGCCGGGTGCGTACGCTTTGATGGCGACCCAGCGATTTATGACATCGTGAGTTGGGCGAGAGGTTGACATTATTAGCAGATTTGGGGCGTAAGTAGATTCGGGGATGTGGAGAGCTATCACGATGTGGCTTTCTGCATATCGTAAGTTGTTCGGCCGGCCCGGAGAACTACGCATTCGCTCTCGCTGTTGGGGTCTCAAACCCTATGGGCGACGGCCTAAAGAATCCATTCGGGAGCGGTTTTACTGACTGAAACAGGGATGTGTCCCTGCGCAGAGTGTCTAAACAGAGTAGGTATAATTTGACGCGTTTGGGGGTCGTTCGTCATCGACGCTGAGGATTTTATCGTTACCAACGTATTGGTACCCAGCGGCAATATCATAGCATTGGTCGGGTTCCTGGCTATCGGCAGGAGCACCGCAGACACGTCACATGTACTTCCTTCGTTATTCTGCTGAATGACGAAGACATCCGTTGAAAATCAATGCATTCCAGCGGAATCTGAAGCGACAATAGTCGCTGCCTGAAAGCTTCATCACGACCAGCATTGGTTTCCGTATTTTCTGAGGTTGTCTGCAATCGTAAACGATCGGTCTCCAAGCTGCAACTCGGAGAGGTGCTTGCGAAAGACGATGAATAAACACGCTCTGATGAGCGGGAAGCGAGCGTTCAACCATGCTTTCGCACCCAAGGCAATGCACCGAATCAATACTGGGCCTCATTCTGGCAGCCCGTCTCTTGAGCGTCACGGTGAGGCAAAAGTGGTGGATCAACTGATCGAAATCTAATCACGTTCGATAGAATGCGAGCGGGGCTTCTCAGGACGATATTCCAGGTTTATGGCCCTGCCCCTATCTACTCGACCAGGCCTCGCTTGGCGTGGAGAAAATGAAACTTCCCATGTACGTGTTGCGTTTCTTCGGCAATATGGAGAAGGATTCTGACGCAATAATCTTCTATAGGTAGGGTACGACCCGTACTGGCTTGTGCCTTCGCACCTAGGACCAGCTCTGCGTTCTGAACGGCTCCTTTGTTTGCTTACGTTCTAAGCGCAGGTTCTTTACTCTGGAAGCTCTACAACGCATGGTGGTATTACTTTGCTCCGAACATGTGGCCGGCCTGCTGACGTTGTCCCCATACATTCGCACCTGTGCCTCAGATCTGGCAGAGCTACTCCAATGCGACCGCATCATGCTTTGGCTGCAGGGTCACTTGTCGTATATGGCTGCCCGATTGACTGGTGCTTGTCCCCTCCGCTGGTTGTATTAGCCCGGTGGATCTGCAGGCCACACCCGTTCCAGTAAGGACCTGTTATGATACCAAGGGGGAGAATAGTTTGGTACGAGCTACCCAGAGCCTGTAGTCTTTTTTGACGATGCCAAAATGGCCGCAGAATCCTGTCATGTGTTCACACCGAGCTCTATTTCCTGTCATGTATCTGTGCAGGTGAATCTCGAAAATCTCAGCCTATAGCCAATGGCTAACCGCCTGTACCGCACATGGCTGGCAGGTCAGGTCCTGGTAGCGTAGAGCATCCATGTGCTTCATTCGGTAACATCCACAGTAGGACCGCGGGATAGGTGCATTAGCCCATCCGTGGGCAGATCCTGGGGCGGTAAAAAGCTCGTATGGCTTGTGCCGCCCAGGAAACGCCTCGCGCCGCGCTGCTTGGTCACTACCGCGGTTTTCCGAGGGCTTCCGTCCTTTAGGGAATCGCTGTAGCAGAACCTTGTGCTCATCGTCGGACGGACTGTCGGAAACGGGCCGAACAGCTGGGTGAGGGAAAGTCTAAAGAAGCAGTTGAAGTAATAGTTAATAGTGTGAGTTGGTAGTCAGTTTCCTCGCTCACTAGACATTCCGTGAACGACCAACTACACCTGCCTTTATAGAAAAGGCAACCAGAGCAAAAGAAACGTCACACATCCCTCCCGTACGCAGCGATTTCGGTGCGGTATCGCCTCAAGCTGGCAAAAGCAGCCATGTTCTGATTTCTGACAATTGCCGGTGCACCAATCGTCCTTTCCAAATCGCGCTCGATTGCTGTGGAACGTTCGGGAGCTATATGGACATGTGCTAATAAACTGTAATTGGCTATTCTTGAGCAGATTATACATGATCTAAATACCGAAATTGAACTATTTGCTGGCCCGTCTGTAATATGCGCGTTTCTCACTGGTGTTTTGTACTTCACTTTACCGCACTGCACCTGTTAGTGGCTTCGCCTTCTATAGTAACGATGGCGCAATAATTTCTTCTGGACGATACGGTCGTGAAAAAAACTATAACGATTGGTCCATTTATATGGACGAAGTCCCTCTTTGGCTGGCACTGAGCATCACGGTTCGGTGCATCTTCCTTCTGGGCCCGCTGATGGAATCCAGCTCATCGTTGACGGTGGTTGAGAATGGCTTCCACTTCATATTCATCTCCTCCGAACAGCCCGACTTGAATCAGGTCTGAATGGAGTTAGCCGCGAGATCCAACTTGGCTACTCACGAAATGGAGGCGTATTTGAGAAACGTCTAACTGGACGAATCTGAACGGGCCTCGGTACGTCCAGTTTCACAGAAATCTTCCCGAGCAGTTCACTCATGGTGAATGGCCGATATGTCTTTGGGGTGAGCTTTTATGAGGCCTGAGATTTTGAGTATGTATCTGTCAAAAGACTTGTTACTCCACAGCTTCTCACCAAACTTATGCGAGGGAGGTACTTACAACCGAGAAGACCATGCACTCTGGCAAGCTTTGGGCTACTGTCAGAGCGAAGTGAGCATCTTCCCGTCATGTAATGGGTCTCTCCATGAGCTTCTCGACGGCCTCCATCGAGCTTTCAGTCCCTGCCAGAAGGTCAGATTCAGACTCTGGAGTCCATCCCGGATCTAAATCGACACGAGATGTACCTTAATTCTCACTGAGTTCAGAGTTGGACTGTATGTAAACTCCACTGATGGGGAAAACTCGTCCCGGTCTTCCTGATGGTATGAACAGTACCGACGAAAGTAATTATCAACCATACGATTCATCACTTAAGAAGTCCCATCGGTTTGAAGATGGCGACTTAGACACATGTTGTGGCTTATCCCACATGCACTCATCAACCTATCCCAAAGGTTGGAGGTGACCTCGGCATCTCCGTCGGACACATTACTGGTCGTTACGCGATGAAGTTTGAATAGGCTCGAAAAGAAACAGTTGGGGCAATCTGCGGTAGTCTCATTGGCATGAGGGGATAAAAACTGAGCCCTTGTGGTCAAACGGTCAGACCAAGTTGCAATAATGTCATAACGACTCTTCGACTTTGGCAAAATTTCCGATGAAATCGGTGACAAGAGAACCCTATCATCACGCTGGTATGTTGAGAGAGGGAAGCTCTGCTAGATGTGGTCCTCCATAGTCCATCTTGTACTGATAATTCATGCAACCTTGGACGTACTATTTGAGTTGTCGCCACATGTATTCTCAGTGAAAGTTCTCGAATCTTTGAACCATTTCGAAGAATCGGAAGTGACCGGCAGCTTTTCAATCGTGCCCCATTTCTCGTATGAAGCGTATTCAACGATTTGTGAGGCAACGCTTGAGGCGACACTATCGACGCTAACCATACTACGTGAGCAATGCTACTAATACATCAATTTGCTTTCTCTTCACTTCTCTGTCGTGTCACTTCCTATTTAGGGCCCGCCGGACTGTTCCAGAGAATTGCCCACTCTCACAGTGGCCAGTGAAGGCATTTATATCGAGAGATGGAATTTTGAAGGTGCTAAAACATAGCGTAGACGCATTTCTCGAGGAACTTTCTGGCCGAGCTCTTATGAAGCCATCACGGAGTACATGAATCTATGGAGGTTTTAATACAGTTGGAAAAAGTCCGAAACTGTCTAACGTCGCAATATACGTGCTTCTCCCCTACTAAGCTTCGCCTTTGTAAATAATCTGCTTCAACACCTAGTTATCTGTAAAAATCTCAAACGAAGTGCCCTGGAAGTAGCATCTGAATCATTGGAAAAGTATATCAGACATAGTGGCTCCCTGTGCTGAGCCCCTCACTCTGTCTCCGTAGGCGACAACTTCATGGAGGAGGAGGAAATCCCACGGGCATTCCCAGTCTCATGTAGTTGGGTCGATGTCCACTCCACTGCTGGTTGAGACTCGTATACATATGCGTTTTCAACGGCCTGTTTCAGTCAAGCACCATTGGTATAAGGTCACTTGTTATTAGCCTCTTCAATAACTCAAAATGCTCGTCGAACTTTTCCTTCCCTCGCTTTATACTATGATATGTTTGCATCAATTCTGTGAGTGGAGCTGCTACTCCAGAGAACTCCGTCATGGATCGTCGCGAGAAACGTATCAAACCGGATATATCTCGAATTTGAGCTCAGGTTAGTGGCCGGGGCGACGTTTTTAGCACCATGACTCTCTGAGAGGCGATACGAACTACTTTTTTGGCGACAATAAACCGTTGAATGTTCAGCTCTGACTTCTTGCACACAAACTTCTCTGGTGACACGTTAAGGAGCTCACCTCAGAGTACACAGAATGCCATTTCAAGTTTTTTGAAGTGGGACAGCTCATATTCACTAAATATGAGCAAATCATTTATGTAAACCACCGAAAACCTATTCATAGAGTCAGAAAAGAATCATTTCATAAGTATTTGCAACGTAGCCGGTGAGCTGGATAGTTCGATAGGCAGTATTTTCTTTACATAAACCTTCGCAGCTTTCCAATCAGCCGGAGAAAGCTGAAATAGTGGCTGCAGTGGTGGCTTTGCACCCTTGTGGCCTTCGATTCGTTATTAACTGGGCTCTGCGGAGGCAGACCACCGGGTAGGTCAGCTCTGATTACTTCACCACACATGAGCAGGGTATTCTTCATTTTCGTGTTGTATCCTTCGTACATAATCGTTGTGCCATTATTGCGATTGAAAGCTTCCTCGTTGCTTGCATCCTCTAGATCAAATACTTCAAAGGGATCTTTTGGCTCTCTACGTCTCAATAGATGTCTCAATTTCTTGACACTAAGGTGTAAAACTACAACCCCTTCGCCACGCAATGAGATTATCTCCAAACGTAAATCATAACCACGTACCTTCACAACTCGGCTGCTGTAGTTCGCCTCAGGATTGTACGTAACATGCCACGGCATTCCGAACAAAACATCTCATCGACAACTTGCAATGGCCCAATTAGATATATATGAAAGGGATCCGATACACTGTGCTCCGCTCAGAACTATTTAGAAGCCTCCTTCCATAGTTGTATTGCTAAAGTGGTGGACGATAAACTTTTTATTGACAGTGTCAGCCAACCAGTGGTTGTCTGCTAGCTAACCCATGAGACACTAAGCTCCTATTACAATCCTGATCCTTAAGATCTCTAGCTTTAGCTCCATTGAGCTCTCCACTCAAAACCATTAGGTCTTCAACAAGAATATACTTCTCGGGGGTGAAGTCTACGTGTCCTCGAGCTTTAGGATCAATCTCCGTAACGTCAAGAGGATCATCATTCCCTTCTGACTCTTCACATTCATGAGCTGTACTAATGTCTTGAGACAATACCATCGAGCTGACCAAGCATTGCTTCACTCGCCAACCTTAGCCCGATTACCTTTTTGCGGAGCTACTTCGATTCATGTACTACCGCCTCTTTGGAATTCTTCTCAGATCCAACCAGAGTGCACTCGTTGATGTTTGCTGGCCGTGATAGTTTTTCGAACTAGCGTTGGAGCCTAATTCTCAACCATCGATGCCATTGACACTGTGTTCTCTCCCTTTACCTCGATTAGCATTGCGCTTGTGATTGGAAGGAGAACAGCGAACCATAGGAGATGTACAACGGGCACACCTCCGCAGGGCAACGGCTCTCTCCTTGTTGATCAGCACTCCGCCCGCACCATTGCCAATTTTCGTATGTTTGGGGTGGTCCGAGCTGGGCTCCTTGTGACCATATCCGTTCAATGAGTACTTGCTAGATCGGAACACAGCACTATCAACGAGGCGAGGTATTCAGGAGGCCTCAAATAGAGTAGCCGGTCCACAGTTGAGTACTTCGAACTTAATCTGTGGTTTAAGAGCAGAGACGGACTTGCTCACCTTTTTTGTTCCAACGTCCCTGTAATAGCTTGTGAAAGGTTTCCAAGCTCTGACAGCTGGCACAAAACGGGTTCGGGCCATTCCAGCTTCCGCTCGTCGTCTTGCGATCGTCTTGCGCTACCTGAAGGTAAAGAATTGGTCCCTGCAGCTGACGCGGATTCAAGGAAGTATGCAGACTCTTGAGTGCAGCTTTACTCCAGGATCCACCAGACTGGTTTCATCTTCCTTAGAAATGCTTCTGCCAACGTTACTTTGACCTCATATCCGATGCCTATATCCAGGTTGCTCACCTGCTTCATTGCAAGGTACGGTCCGATCCGAAGAAACCACGTCTCTACGACGAGTTGGTCCCTCCTACCGGTAAGGATCTTGGGCTTATTAGGCTTGAATAATTCGGGCATCTCGAATTATGTTGTATGTTCTTGTTCTTGTCCTTTTCCTTACCGTTGTATTTGTCCTTTTCAGTACTAAACAGTCAGATATCTGTCCCTCGGTGGGGAAGTAGCCTACCGTCGAGGCGATCGTACGGTGTACTGTAGCTCTATCCAGATCCCACGCCCGAGAGATCCATTAACACCTACTTCTACTCGGGACGTCCCCACCGCCCAGCCTGTATAAACGTTATGGTTTCCATACCCTATAAGACTACGTTTCAAGAGCTCTACAAACCGGCTTCAATCGCCTAGAGTTACAGCAGCTCCAATGCATCTCACCTTTGGCGAGGGATATCAACCGGACGTAACTCCTTATGTGCCCCGGACATACATGACTTCTGGACTTGTGACCCAGTTGACAGCCTACCTGACAGTCACTGTCTTATCCGATTCTTAAAGACATGTTGCGGAACTGACGGAAAGCCGAACGAATCTTTCTCGCCAGTACTCAAAGATTGGTTAACCTACTTTCACGATCTAAAAATCTGGCACTCTAGACACAGATACTACTTCGGAACGACGGGTACTCCTGAGCACAGACGGCTAGCATTATAAATAATATAGGCCCAGGCAATCCAGACCTCAGTAACCGCTTCGAGCCTGGTACTCCCACGCAGCGCTTTGTCAGTGGGCTAAACACAACCCAGCCCGTGACGCTACGAGTGAAACGAATGAGTGAGTCAGGGAACGTCGAATGAAACGGTTGACGTGAAAGCAGATGGTGTTGGTTGATGGTCCTCCTTCGATCGGGAATGGTTCTATGAACGACTGGCAACGCCCGCAGATGTACAAAATGCATTAGGAGCGAAACCAACTAAAACGCCCCGTGCGCGGCGATTTAGGTGCAGTCTCACCTCACGTGGGCAAAAAAAGCCAGTTTCTAACTTCTAACAGGTGTCCGTGTACCTATTGCAGCTTCCAGGTATTCCTCAAACTTTCGGGAAACTTCCAGAGCTGGAAAAGCGAGTTCTACTAAAATTCTATGGGCTATTTTGGATCACATTACACATCATCGAGATATCGAATGAAAAATTATTGCATGCGCGTGTGTAATAGGCAAGTTTTGAAGAAATGACTCTTGCAGTATGGAACTTCAAAATGACAATCACGTCATTGCTGTATACGAACGTCACGTAGATTATCGATATGCGCGCAGAAGAACTTGGGTCGTTCATAGAGTACGGGCTAGTGCGCTATGAAAGTCAATTCCTTCAATCCGAGCTTAGCGCTGGTTGTCTGCGAGCAGGAGTCTCATAGAATGCCAGTTGCACTTTTGGGGCACCACTGCTGCAAGACGGGGTCAACACGGCGTCAGTTATACCAGGGCCGACGGCTAGAGCATGAAGTGTGATAGTATCTACCAAAAGCATCTGCAAAGATGATATGACGACCATAGTAATAGTCGCATTTTTGGCGACTGCCAATGCGACAGTGGTCAACGTGACGAAAGTCGCCAGTACGCCATTCATCACCATGGTGGCGAAGAACGAGCCGTTGTAGGTGGCTATATGAGCATGTTTAGTACGTACGGTCCGGGCCCTAATATGGATGGTTATAGAACTGCCAAAGATTCGAGTATGGATTGGGGTACAAGCAGCCCAGGAAGTTACCACGCAACGTCCGCTATTTGTATACCGCCTGGGCAAATAGAGTGCCAAAAATGGAAGTTTTCCAATCCCTTCCAGGCGGGTACGCCCGTGTCAGGCATATAGCGTGCGACTGGATCTCCCGAGAGCCAGGCCCCGAGTATGTTCACCAGTTACTATCCTGTGGAATTCGGATACTAGAGCCTAGATTGGATTGCGGTGCGCCAAACTACTCCCATGCCCGCTTAACGGCCGGTTCTAGTAGCGAGTGTCCACTATCAATTGGACTTTGCCGATCGCTCGCCGGGTTTTGCAATGTGACACCAACTTCGCAATTCTGTTGGAAGGTGGGCGTCGCAACAGGCGTGCTCGTCAAGACGAATCATGCCAGATTTTGGATTCCTGGTTTCCAGATGTTTGTCTTGTAGCGTCAAATCCCACACGCTCGTCTGATCACACCCTGCGAGGTACCGAAACACGATCTTTCCGGAACTTCGATTTTGTATGATGACGTCGGATACTGACGGTTTGTCCACTTGAACTTGAACGTTACTGGACCACAAGATTCTGTGCAAAGTACGGGATCTTGGCTCATTGTACATCCCCATTTCTCTTCACCGTTCACGATTATGTAAGCATCGGTGGTGTTCCCGGTGAAAGCCGGGATTACAGTGATGAGGATCTGTGCTGGATGAGTTTCATAAGCAGAGAGGTGTTTGAATTGCCCACGGCGGTCATTGGCCATGATCTACTCTTCGCGGGAGACATGAGCAAAAGGTCCAGCGAGTGGCTAAGCAGGCGACGCCAGTTGCGGGACGCCAGCGCCGAGGTACGGCATGAAATACTCTCCACGGCGCGTGTGGCGACCTGAACTTCTTTAACGCCTGCGGTATTCTTGTCTATGCCGCGTCTGCGTGGGAAAGAGGCTAGCCTGCAGTTACCGCACTGTGTCATCCCGTCGCTGGAGACATTAATCTCACATTGCGGTATGTGACAGCGGACTGCTCATTCCGCTTCAGTATATCGAGAATGACACCGGTAACGTCAGGACCGCGTGATCAAAACTGGTTTTTGCCGTGCTACGGTGTATCTCCCTGCTGGGTGTATTCGTAAGTGACATTGCGTCCCGCTCCAAGTCGTCCTGGCTCTTGCCAACGAAGTTGCGAAGTAACTGTACTATTATACCGTTGTCCAGTCTGCCCTGCCCGCTCGTTCTGGATTCACGCCAGCCTAAATTTGTCGAAAAGACTGGATATCGCAGGAACGCAGTGAAAAAGTCATTCAGACAACTGTTGTCCGTATTTGGAGGTAGAGTTTGTGCCCTGGCCATCTTCAACACCCTCGTGGGGCGGACGGAGTTCTTTACTATATGGATATTGATCGAAGGATTGAGTACGATCTCAGTGCTTCTGGTGGGCAGGTGGCCGAGATCCCAAAGGAGTCGATCTCATTCTTCAACTTCGCCAAAGGTCCAGAATTGGCGTTCGCCGAAGCGTAGGGCCATTTTCAGGCTGAGAAAGACCCTCGTCGGTGGGTGTGCTGCGCATTTTTACGGGGCAGAAGACGAAACCCAAGCAATTGTGTACAATATTCCCGACATCGACGGGCCTGCACAGGGAGTACAAAATTCTCGACAGAACGAAAAGCACTCCGTTGTGGTGGTAGAGCTGTATTACCGACGCCAGGTGGGCGACCATAAGGAGGTGCGACTGTTGTCGCTCAACTATTCCAAGCTGTTTAGGTCTTTTTCCCGACGTTTGCCCCTCCAATAAGTCCATTTTATCTTTAATGAACATGGCGTCCAATATGCCGTGAGCATCGAGCTAGGACCGGTTCGCCAACTATTCGGTTGACTTCTCCCACGTGGAGCTGAGCTATTTGGACAGCAGTGGGGGTGTCATTGAACGACAGAAACAGCATTGTATCCTCTCCGTCGAAGACATCATTGATCTCGATACCATCCTTCACGTCTACATCTATATCTGGCGGTACGGTACCGGCGTCGTGGTCGAGTGCTCTTTGGTTAGTTCTATGAGTTTTGCATGGTAATTAAGCACCTCACCATCCGTACACGCGTCACTGCTGCTAGTTGTAAACCGCTGAGACACTGCATCCACTGCCCTTTAGAATTTGTCATCCTCTGTATACTACCAGAAATTCAAACGAGACAAGACAGAAATGACCGTGAATACGACGTTCCATGGAGCAGTCAGTCGTCAGAAACCATCGCGGTATGTCGAGACCCATTTGCAAGGTACATCGCATCCATTCCATTCATGCACCTGGATACGTATCCCTCCCACCGAAGGGGCAGTACTCTGGCTCAAAAATGCACATGACCTGCAGTCGGCCGAGCTGAGAGAGTAGGACCAGTGTCGGACTGTAAATGAGCGGTGACCGCGGTCGTATTGTATTATTTTCACACCTTATGACACGAGGATGTTTCAGTGTCGATAAGATAGGGCACCTCCTAGTTTCAGCAAATTCTTCACTCAAGACGTCACTAGACTGACCATTGCGGTTCCACACGCCTTTCACCGGCGTCGACGCGGTTGTAGTATCTGTCTAAAAGGTGCATATTCCCCATTGCCTTCGACAGATGTGCAGATTCTGAGTATTCACGGCCGTACCACACCGCAAACTTCGGGCGCCGAAAAATGCGGTCCGCTTGGATAATTGTTGTCAGAAATGATACCCCTTCAACGCCCCGTCATATTGAGACGCAATCGACACCATTCATGCCGTTATGATGTCACCGACCCAGTCCCCCACTTGTCGAGGGAAAGAAAACATTTAAAATCCGAGTCTTTCGTGTGCGCACTGGAGAGACATGGGACCCTAGAATATGGGAGGTAGGCGTCGCCTCCTGTCTCTCGAAAAGATACTCGTGTCGTTGCGGTGCACAACAAAAACTTGTCATGAAATGTCGTCAAGGATTTCATCCAGTACGCGATGAAATGTGGCCTTCGCACCCTTCAGCCCAAATGGCATATACCACAATCGATACTGACCGAGAAAGGGGGTGATTATCACCTTTCTGTGGTCGTTGGGAACAACTAAGATCTACTGGTACGATCTGCCACAATCGAACATTGAGAATAGCGCAGCTTTGCAAAGCGACCCAGTATGATCTTGCATTTGTTGCCATTCGTAGGCATCCGATATCGCCGTTAAAAGACGCCGAAACGTGACAAAAAGTGAAACGCAACGGTCACTCGAAGGGATCAGTTCGCTGGGCGAGTTTAACTGGCTTGTGGCTCAGAACACGACTACGGCTAACCTCATATCATCGATCCCGGCTTTGACCAGATGGAGCACTATTGGATAGTATTGGTGAGATATAGACCGAGCGAGGCACGGAGGGGGCTGCTGAGCATCACGATGTTCTATGACAAATGTGTACCAGAGGGAGCAGTCCCCCGTTGCTGAAGGCCTGGTTGCAGTTACAAATTTCGTATGCCGAGGTCGATATCTCCACCGCTTGGCAGGTTGACACCAGGATGCCGACTGGACGTATTTTCCAGCATGTCGGCTGCTGCCGATCTGGTCATGGGCGCGGAACACCCGCATCTTTCATAAACGCCACATGGGGTAATCTTGCAAGCTTATCGTTCATTCCGCGTGGCCTTGTGCCTATCCCAACAGAGATCTTCTGCGCGCACTTGAAAATCGTTCCCTTTCAGAGGGACCGCAGTATCAACACGAACGTTCACAAGTATAATAGCACGGCTGCTCCCCGTCGCCTCTCGAGTAAGATTTCCACCACTCATACCTCGTCGCGGACCTGCGGTCGTAGTATTGGATTTCTGTACATGTAAATGCACCCCAGTGTGTACATGCCCACCAAACTTAGGGCATCCGAGAGGTACCGACGCATCAAGCTCAAGTTACAGGAAGCACTCTGCACTCCGGTCGGTCAATCTACTACCAATAGCCCTCCTATCGGGACAGGGTAGACACACGACGCACCTGCGCCAGTTCGGGAGCTAGATCCGCTGTTACAAGTAGGATCTGCAAAGCCGAAGAGCACTTTCCACGACTCTATATTAAAAATACAGTGAGTTAGGAGGCCATCGAGATTGAGACTAATGTGATCTGAAAACCGAGAACTGAAAATCGGAACTGCTGGTACCTGCGATTCTATAGGACAGCAGCCCGAAATTGCTACCACCTGCGGTTCTAATCGACAACTGCTCGGGGGAAATCGTATGGAATTGATTCAGGGGTTGAATAGCGAGTCTTGCGATGAATACCCAATTGCAATTCATGTGCAATTTTGATTGAGCACAATTCACCTCGATAGCTGATAGTTTGAAGGATACTAATTAAAGAAGGGCCTCTTTGTTGCTACATCGCGCCAACCCAGTGAAGAGCAAAGGAAACCCTCGAATTGTAGAAGCGCCTTCGCGAGGCACTACAGTGAGTCGGATTGCAGAGCACTCATCTCAACCTCTCTCACAGTACGTGGGAGCAGGTCCTTCCTGAGTAGCGGGACGGAAGCACGTCTGTGCGGATGGCGTGCGCGCCTGGGTGACAGGTAGACGTAAGAAAGGCAGGAGATAGTTTATCATAATACGTTATGTATTTACTGTTATCAGCTTGGGCGCCGTGACAACTGTACTGTATTCTATTCTGTAGTTAAGCGGTATGCCTACAGTTGTTTAGGTCAAACGGTACCTGGGCTCGCTATCGTGTACTGTGTGATGGACGCGTGTCATTGCACCATACTCGAGCCGCTCAGAATAAAACTCCTCTGGGTAGCGTCAACCATGTTCACTGAGGAGGTCCCGGACATGAGGGGTGCCCACCATCTTGACGAGAGCGACGCGATGGAGAACTACAAAAACCGAGACCCGTGCGACTTCCTTTCCGCGCGCGTAACGTCAACCAACAAAGCGCTTTGGTCTTGGAGAGTATTCATTTTTGCGTGCGGCAAAGTTGTTACAAAATATCATTATCGAAAGGTTTGTCTCTCGGCGACAGTCTCACAAATTTGAATTTTTGTTTCTCTTTTGTTTGTTTACGATCTTTTCAGGTGATACGAACAGCAGATGTCACCATACGGTATTCTGAACACACTCTCTGCACCTGTTCTATTGAATGTTACACAGTCGGATCTTATCGGATTTGAAGTTGAGTACGCTGCTTACGAACAGAAGCAACCAAACGTTTACAAATCGAGGGACGCGTCTCGTCGTGTTACTGGCGCCTCGACCAGGCATTGCATTAACCCTCAAGTGCTTCGAAGCCTCTGTATCCTTGGCGAAGTTAATAATGCGTCTACTTTGGAAAAAGCTACGGATGCGGATATTCAGGCCTGGCTTCACGCGCGACTGGCGTCTTCTCCAGACAACCTTACTGCAAGAATACGCTCTGCATTGGATTCTGTCAAACATGAAAAGTAATCGAGATCCTGCTGGTGCCGCTTTGAGCTTTACTGTTAAGATTGTTGCGGTAATTGAAAAAAATAATGCCTCCGACGAAATCAGAAAAAAAGATATGTGCAAAGGCCTGCTCGCTAAACTGGTACATAATCTGGAACCTCTTGAGCTTCGCGAACATTTTTGGGATGCGAAGTACGTTTTGACCAGCGACCAAAAGTCAAGCCTCTCGTTCGTTCAGAGCGGAGTAAGGACCATAGCTGTCGAAGTTCACCACGGCAAAGTGGCTTGTAGCTGGGTGGGCTAGCGAGGCACCAAGCGTCCAAACAGAGGAGATGGAGGCCATGAAAAGAAGAGAGAGCCCGCTAAGATGAAGACATTGCCACCGAGGAGTAAGACGTGCAAGGCCGCAAGAGACAGACCGCAAAGAAAGTGGGACAAGCCACGTTTAAATCCCGACTGCGGGGGTTATGCACGGCCTTGTCGAGTGGAACGTGACCACTGATGTGTGGAAAAAGGAGCTGTTCAACCGGTACCGAGCACGTCAACGGGAATCCAGAGGAGGGAGAATCGTAGTGGTCAGAGTACCATCCGACGCGCCTCTACAAGTCTCATCAGACGAACATGGACGCTGTGACGTCACCCTTGAAAGTACATTGACTGCTGTAGCACTGGAGGACTACGTCGCAGATCTAAGTGTTATTTCAGTTCGCCTTTTGAACAAGCTTCTCAACGGTCGTCCTGATGCGAAGACTAAGAACTTGGATAAATAAGTGCCACTTGCATGTGCCGTGAGATCTCGACGAAGAACCCGATCAAGGTTTCTGCGTCTCAAGAGGTTTTGCTTTCAATCACGATTTAGCTACCTCAAACTCGAATGCTAATCCGCATTCACAGGGTACCATTTCTGGTAGTCGACCAAGACATAGATGAAGTAATTATCGGGCGACCTTTTCTCACCAAAATTGGTTTCGATCTACGGACACACCATGAATATGTTAGAGACGCCGTCGACGACAAAAACTTCAATGAGTTAAATACCAGCGATACTCGTATATATTCTACCTCTTACGCAGGCCTGCGCTGCGAAGATGTCCACGATGGTCCTGTCGAAAGTCTCGAAGCGGCAGGTGCAAGCATAGGAGTCGACATCGTTGAATCCATCGAAAATGCTTTCACAACGATGCTCGACGACGCTGCAAGCAACGGAATGTCATCTCAGGGCCTGCGCAGGTTGAAAGCATTCTCGAAAACGTACCGAGATGCTTTCCGTATTCGACTAGGTCCTGACCAGCCTGCAAAAGTCGACCGAATGGTAGTGATGACGAAACAAACTGCCCGCCCGTTTTGAGCGGTGCAGTAGCGATATGCCCCGGCACAATGAGTGTTCATTACAAATACCATCCAAAGGTTGGAGGCTGTCGGCGCTGTCTACAAAAGCCTGGCTGCCCGATGGGCTAGCCCCGCTCTGGCCGTTCCACAAGCAGAGAAAGAAGATTTCGTTTTACAGTGGACCTGCGAGGTCCAAAATCACACATGGAACCCATTATATCCACTATGCCGCACCTGGAGATGCAACTGCAAGGTATCGAGGGAAGTACTGTGTTTGCCAACTTGGATATGGCTCATGCATATTGGCTAGTGCCTCTCGGCATATCATCTCAAGAACTATTGCCGATCGAGACTCCCTTAGGAGTGTATTACTCTACGCGAATACTCCAAGGGAGCACCGATGCAGGAAATCATTTTTAATCGGCTACGCGCGCAGCGTTTCAACGTCGCCTCCCATTTTTGCTGCAGTGGCCCAACGACTTTCTCCTATTCGTGCGCAGCGAGAAGAAACTTTTGGATAATCTGGAACTCTTTTTTACTGTTTGAGTTGCCTATGACTTTAAAGTACACGCAGCAAAGTCAAAGATGTTTCTGAAGGAAGTAAGCTTTTGGGGACTAATCGTTTCTGCTAGCGGCGTACGGCTCAACTCCCCTCATCTCGGTGCTCTCCTTACAATGACATCCCCGCTGCAACAATTCTTGTGTGCAACAAACTGGATGAGGAAGTCAATCCCTGCGTACTCCTCATTGCTTGCACCTTTGTAATCGCCGATGGAAACTGTGTACAAGAAGGTTGCAAGTCGGACTAAGCGTGCCATCTCGAAGGTTTCGCTACAACGAAACTGGTGCACAGTGCACTCAGATGCTTTCGACAATCTCAAATCTCAAATTGCTTCTTCAACGAAACTTGCTCACTCAAAGCAGAGCAGCTCTCTCTGTCTATTCATGGATGCTTCTGACACTCACTGGGCTACCGTTTTGACGCAAGTCCTAACATGTGATGTGAAACGTGAATTAGAGGACCAGTTGCTTGAACCGATATGTGATAGAACATCTAGCTCGCGACCGAAATGTATGGGCAGATATCCTCACCTGGTGGGTAGTCAACCCAAAGCCACCGGTCCATACAACAACTGTACCAAGCATCAAATCTGTGCTACTTGCCCCTATAACACCCCACCTTAATTTCGACCTCGACTGGCCAAACCTGTTCGATATTAGGATGGCACAGAAAGGCTTCAACAGACCTCCGAAACCATTCTTCTTCGCAGATGGAGTATGGAGAGATAAGGATGCTTTTTTCTGGATTCCGGGTCGCGAGGAATCACTGAAGTTTCGAATGTCAGTAGCGGGGCACACAGGTCTTGGTGGACATCGCGGATACCGGAGAACCCGGACCACCTTTAAAAGCATTCCTGGTGGAGAACTCTACGGCGTGATATGGAAACGTTTGTGAAGTCATCTATCCATTGTGTTGCAACTGCGAGTGGCGATACGGTTCCGCGTACTCTAGGACATGGTCTACATGCGCTGAAACCAAACGAGATTATTCATTTTGACTACTGCTATATGATGCCGTCATAAACTGGTTCTGAATACGTTCTCATCATCAAGGATGACCTAAGTGACTACAAATGGCTAGTGCACGCAGCTCATGCTAATGCAGAGACGACAGTAATGGCACTGTTGTCATGGTTTGCCGCTTTCGGCACAGTAGTGCATTGGATATCCGACAGAGGCATACGGTTTGAAAACGAAGTCGTACGGTCGTTATGTGAACAATCGAATAGATCTCACCACTTCACTCTCGCATACTGCCCCTGGTCGAACGGTAGTGTTGAGGTTGCGTATTGGGAAATCCTGCAAGCGGTTTGAGCGCTGCTAGCAGAGTTTCAACTGCCTCCGAGTGCTTGGCCGTCGGTGATTCCTGTCATACAGTCGATCATGAGCAATACACCATTGAAGAGGTGGCATTATCTATGTGCGCTGACCGCTTTTACTGGGCTCGCTCAAGATGCGCCTTTGCTGTCCAACAACGAGGCGATCGGAAACAACATCGAAGTGAAAGGGATATCCAAAGCAAGAGCTCTGCAAGTGATGTGTTTACACTGTGTCCCAAGCAGTCTCGACAGTATGCATCGAGAGATCGCCAGGACATCCTCGGAAACAAGGAAAAAGGAGGTCGCACGTCACAATGCCCAGCCTGGGGTACGCCATTCGAATTTTGCCACAGGTGATTTTGTACTTCGCGGTAAGTTTGGGAAGTGGAAGGGTCGCAAGCCTGCAGTAACGTGGCGTGGTCCATTCCAAGTTACGGATTGCCATTCCGAATGTGTTTTCGAAATTGAAAACATCATATCCGGCCAACGCGAGGAAATGCATGGACGAAGACTTAGATTCTTCAGAAATAGGCAATTTAAGGCCACAGGAGAGATAACGATCCATCTGGCCTACCAAGCCAGTGAGCGTCTCCTCGTCAAAGATTTCTGTGGTATTCGTTTGCGTAATGGAGAAATCGAATTGTTCACGAGCTGGAGAGGATTTGAAAACGCGGAGAACGACTGGTGCAAACTCAAAGCAATGGTCAAAAATGCCCCTGTCTTCGCTAAAGACATTCTTGACGAAATCACGAAGTCAGGTACACCTCCCCTGCGTGCCCTCGCTGCGTCGGAGTGAACAAGGAATTTGAGACTCGTCTTCATTTCTGAGATTGTCTCATGTGGCACTGTTGCTACATCACGCCAACCCAGTCAAGAGAAAAGGAAGCCCTTGAATTGTAGAAGCGCTTTTCCGAGGCGACTACAGTGAGTCGGGTGGCAGATCACTCATCTCGACCTCTCCCATGGTACGTAGGAGCAGGTTCTTCTTGGATAGCAGGATAGAAATATGTCTGTGCGGATGTTGTGACAACTGTACTGTATTCATTCTGTAGTTAGGCGGTACGCCTACAGTTGTTTAAGTCAAACAGTACCTAGGCTCGCTATAGTGTACTGTGTGATGGGCACGTGTCATTGCACCATACTGGAGGCTCCTAGAATAAAACTCCTCAGGATAGCGTCTGCCATGTTGGCTGAGGAGGTCCCGGACATGAGGGGTGCCCAGCATCTTGCCGAGAGCGACGCGATGGAGAACTACGAAAACCGAGACCACTGCGACTTCCTTTCGGCGCGCGCAACGACGACCAACACACTTAAAGACACTGGAGGAAAAGGGTACGAAACATCAGTATAGCGAAGGACAGTAAAGCTCGAGCTTGCTGTTCCTTTTTCTATAACTTTCGTCAAAGTGGTTCTTAGGAAGCCCGCGGCAACACTATGAGCCAACGTATGGATACGTCCACGTCTTGCTTGAAGACAGTGGTGCAGTTGGCGCAACTTGTCAAACCTAGATGCCCGTTTCGGAGCATTGTGCAGAGAACCGCATCGACAGCATAAGAATGGGATGAGAAATCAGGCAGTATTTGGTTGCTTTGTGAGCGAAATCGACGTGAAGAGTAGGATCTCAGTAATGCAACTACCTCGTGTTCGAAGGTTTGAAACATAGTATGGCGAACACAGAGGTCATGGATACATTAGGGAACTTTGAATCGCAAAATGAGGTCGTCTTCAACGCCATCTGCGCCATGTCGCTTCAAAGAGGGACTAGGAAAGCTAGCGCACCAGGATGCACCCTACTGCGACGTGATACGCAGACCCATTTGAGGAATGGTGCGAAAGTGAAATTTCGAGGATGGCGATGCGATCAGCTGCCCTGGGATAGGAGATCTGGTCTAGTCTAGAGTGGATTACTACATTTGGGTGGATATTCTTGAGTAGATTACCGCCTGCTTTGCCAGGAAATATAGCGGCCATTTGGTAGGCCTGTCCTGAGTCGTCCGGTTGCCCTGGTCTGAGTAGTCATTTTAACCATCGCCGTTGTCGTCGGTTCTAACCGGGACAGGTCAGGCACTATTCCCCAGTTTCCTGCTCACTGTTGGTATCCTCGATAGGTTGATACTTCTTTCCCCCGAGCGATTCGCGCACCACGCAACGCGCGACCAATCCTCCAAGAGATTCACCAGTCCATCTCCATCCTTCTTTTCGTTTTGGCTACGATAATGACTGATCTTTGCAATTCAGATCGCCACGTCAATCATTGCTTCGACAGCCTGATATTATTCATCCATTTCGCGCCTGGTTTCAGTTTCAGTTTCTGCTACAATGTTGTCGTAGCTCGCATCCCCGAGTCGCTGCACCAGTCTGTCGGTCTTCACATGTGCCTCTCGCCACGAGTAAATTCCTGTATTTGCATTGAGATTGTAAATGGAGAACGTCGTATTCGGAAGAGCACATCGTTTCGTGAGGGGGGTGGAGCCGAACCGGCTGGAACAGTCGCCTTATATATTCTGGAGGACCAGACAAATACTGGCCAGTCAGACGGCTGGCTGGAGCCTCTCCCTCTGAGGCCTCAGCGACTGAAATCGTCAAACGTACTGACCGTGAAGTGTTTTCAGGTCATTGATTACGTTAGGTGAAGGGATGAGAGTCCGCGAAGGGGCAGAACATAGAGTGTTACAAACTGCCTGTTTGTACGGCGGCCGTCTGTGCTGCTTAAATGTATGTATACTCATCTAGCGCTCTGCCGTTGTTCTGTTGGTGTCGTGTGTATTTAAACTTCTGTGGTCCTCCCGGTGATGGAGGTAAGGGACAGAACATTGGATAAGACAAGTCTAGCGCCGAGATCGCCGAATGCCTGCTCTCCTCCGGCACATCTGTGTGGCCCTGAATAACCTACAACGGCTCATCTACTTGGCTTTGGCAAGTAATTCGATTGGAAGTCCCGTACTGTTTCGTTGTGGAGCCTCGATTTTCATCACGGCGGCGACGCATCATGACACAAGTACCCCGCTACGATCGAGTACGTTGCAATTCTACACGAGGGTAGTGTCCCATATGTCTCCCCATTCTCTATCGTCCTTTCCCATGCCTTTCTACTTTTAATTTAGCATTCTGCCAAATGACTTCTAATGCAATCTCTCTAGCCGGTCTACAGTGCAGATCGCGAGAACCACCGATTGCTCAATCAGGATTTCTCTGGAAAACGGTATCTGGACATCTCCTACATGTGAACACGACTCAGCAATCTGAATAACTTTTTGATGTATTACTGAAGCTGCGTGGTGCTCGGGTAGCAGACATGCATGTTACCAAACCACTGCTTACAACTTCGAGAATAAGAGGATCTGGAATGTGACCTCGTTACAAGAAAGCGGTCTATTCAACTAGGATTATCGCTTATTTACAGCGGAAAGTATGCCCGCGATCCGACTGAAATGGGTGTTCTTCGCCAATGAATTGTCAAATATGAAGATGATGAAGGATTTTCCCTGGGCACTCGTCCTAGGTGAACATGGTACTATATGATGCCTGGAGACTAAATGCACCTAACGATGGAAAACGAGTCGAATATCTGCGGCGAGGACCAAATACTACAGCGCCATATCATCATGAGTGGTCGAACTTCAGAACCAGCGACTGGTATCCGATGCTGAATACATAATCTGTCGAGCGCAGTCGGTTAGTGAAAGTTCCTATCACCCTCGCAAGCTTGTCAGTACCCTTCGTACCATAGTGGATCTGCATTAGTCTCGTTATCGTGCAGGAAGTCACCATATCGGTTCTAGAGTTCATGAGATATTTCCGATGTACCCTACACAGTAGGCGTCTGCAAATTCGAAATAACCCGGTAGAAAATTGCTCGGTTTTGTACTATGCACATTGCCGAAACACATCGTACAACTACTGGATTTGTCTTACCGTCTCCACTGTAATGGAGGAAAATAATCCAGATTAGAAAAGAATTCTCAATTAGGTTGCGAAGACTAATGCCCTTCGTGTTTATAACGACGATAAGGAGGGCTAGACTCTTTCAAAGAGAAAGTTTGTCTGTACAAAAACCAAAGCTCGAACTCTAGTGCAATCTCTACTGGTCAATCCTTGCGAAAGTACCCAGATCGTCTAAGTCATATTGATCTTTCCGTTCCGATCAGTGCAAGGAATACTAGGACCCGTAACGTTGTCGGGTTCTGTACGTGGATATGATGCAGAATGGTTGCCAACCCTGCGACGATGACCACACCGTATGCCACGACTAACCTGAGAAGATTCTGATGCTCTCAGTTAGGCATCGAAAGACTGCAATCTTGTGCGTAGGATATAATGCTGCAAGCAGGTAATCTTCGTTACACCCGTTGATGTGGAGGCATACCGTGAGGATGTTCTTTCGTTTCGCTCTTACATGAATTGGACTCAAGATGGAAGCCGGCTCGAAGTAGTGAAGCACAATGACACACGTCCCATCCACTTAATGTAGGCAGAGTGCACTTCCTCTACGAAATTGAAACTCTAGTTCACACGTTTGAGTGCTGTGGAGTGCTTCCATCTCTAGATCAAGTTTGCTCGGAGTTGCTGGCTTGGTACTGTGAATCCAATATGACGACATCTAACTGGTAGGTATGACATACATCTTTTGACAGATTTTGTGCGAAAGTTGCGATTTAAGTAAAGGCAGTATTAAATGATGCCCATAGCAGAATGGTAATGACCTGATTGCTATAGATGTTCGCGAATTGGTATGTAGATGTCTTTCGGAACTGGGCGGAAATCCGTAAGATGCTTACATACATTGCATCCCATGCATGGGTTCAAAGGCCAATGAGTCCACGATGAGTGCGTAGCTGCCCTAGACCAGGAGTGGAGGCAGCTTGAGAATACTGAAGCCCGGACTTTCCATATCAGTACATGATACGGACTCTAGAAAGTCTGAGAAGGTGCGCCGGGTCAGCTCCCAGAGCCTTCTCACAGTCTAGAAGGCCCATGCTTTCCAACTAATGATGGCATTTCATTGCTCGAAAACGAACTAGTATGGGTCGCTGTACGCTTTTCATGCAACCCACTTTCAGAGTTTTCACAAATCATTTGGAGACGAAAATATTCTCGGCATTGATCGCGGATGCCGGTTACAGATGGTTTTGTTATGTGAAATTGATTTGATATGGGCTATCGCAAGAAAAGTCCAAGTCAACCTGAAGCACCGCGAGATTATTGATTGAAAAGTTTGCCTTTTTATGCAATGGGTATCATCACAACATTAGAAAATATTCAAGTTGCCTCATGCCACCAGTAAACCCTAGCCATACATTTTCGTGTGGAGAGAAATTCCAACTGGAATTTAATGGAGTTCTTGTCTGTTTTGAATGAACACTTCAGAAGGGACGCACACAACGTTCTCCCAAAACATCGGCGTGTTCTAATTTCCAGCTAGTGCAGAGCATGCACTCGAGTGGTCGTTGCGTAAACCCCCTCACACGGGGCTAATTTCGAATGGTCATTTGGGTTATAAAGTTACCGGTATCTAATATTTCTGCATTACAGTAGTTGAAAACTCTTGCCGTTACTATCTATTTGGCCACACTTGAGGTCCAAGTTTGAGCGAATAAAGTATTACAAGGTCCACAAGATGTACACTTTGGTTATTCGTAGTACCTACACAAAGCTCGTTAAGTACAGTTGTGACAACCGTATTTGTCATACTGGTATAGAGGTTGCGTGTGGCAAGAAACTCCCTTCGTACTAATATAGGGTTGATCGAGGTCTAAACATTGCAAAGCATTCCGCGTTAGCTGGCGTGTTTCGGTCTGCTCCACCCACTGCCCGGTCTCGTTCTTAGTCTACCCTATGTTATTCGGTCATGAAATACCTTTCGTCTGTCTTTCTCTGTCAATGCCAGTGCACTTCTCTTACAAGTTCCTTCCTTGTTCTGCATTCATTCCTTCATAGTTATCAATTCACTACAGTAGCCTTGCACTCTATCTTTGGCAATTAGTCATGTCCTTTGGTTTGCTACACCCTGCATGGCTATCATCTTTTAGCATCTGTAATCAGCTCTGTGCACAATTTCGTAGTCATCGTGTGTGTACGTACTCAATCTGTACCTATTATTTCATTACTATTTTCGACATGTTGTGCGGGTCGATTCACAACAGTACTCTGCCCTGGCGGTGTGGAGCCGTAGCTCAACTCCACCGCACTTCTTCTGTGACTACCTGAAAAATCTGTTCAATTTGAAATTCTCTATTTTGATATCATAAGAGGTCGTGAAGTAGCTTACATGGAGTATTGGGGATAAATTTATCATGCCTTTTGAAATATACTTGGTTTTTCGCAGGTCCAGTCGCCTCGTAGGAGGCTATGCTTGACACCATATGAGGCGAAGTACAACATACAGCAGTGCAATGTCTACTGACACAGCCGTGCGTGACGAATGGGGCTAGAAAACCTGCAAAACCTGTTCGTAATTGTACAAATGAGGAATGTTATGATAATACAAAATGTTTTATGTGTACGCTTCATTCTTGTAAGTGTAAGGACAGGCTTAAAGTAACTTATAAGCCGCAGAATATAGACTGATGGAACGTTGTTCTAACGGCGAAAACCAAAAGCTTTCTAAAATCATAATGGTACATTCTTGTGCAAAATGAACCCTGTTTTTGGGATGTGAACCCTTTTGGAGGGTTCATTTGTGAACCCTATATGTGCGGTCAATGGGTCAGGGTCAGGGGGTTCGGGGAATAGGGATTGGGGCAATAGAGGTTTTCTAAAGGATTATGGGATTAGGGTTTGGGGACAGGAGGGGATGGAAAGTGCTTGCGAACTGCTTGAAAAAACACCTAATTGTGCAGGTTAAAATGTTCTGCGTTATTAGCCTAGAAAGAGGGTTCATTTTGCTGGTAATGGGGCAAGAATTACCATTTTCTCAAAACGCCTAAACTTTTAATTCTCGCGAGAGATTCTGATGTGGTCATGAGACATTGAAGAGAACACGATAGTTGGTTACTTCCTGTGCAGAGCTTGGTACTCCACAATGCCTATCTTTCTGCGGCTAATGGTGGGAATACGCCTGGACAATTCTGCAAATAAAATTGCAGAATTCCGCAACACTTGTAAAATCTGTAAAATATTGCAGAATTCTGCAATTCGGGTGTGATGATAATCGCAGAAAAGTGTGCTGTGACAGAAAACCTGACTGCAGTTCCTCAGGGTGGTGAGAGGCTGTTTCGCGAGAACACTCGTCACCCTCACATCCGTCACACCAGTCCTTTCCATCTTTAACCTCAAACGGAATATTCAGGGTTTTCTCTCGCCCCCCAACTGCGTCTCAACGAACCCAACACTCCAAGCGACAACAAGGTCTGCAAGGTCGTCGTGGACCCCATCACAATGCCCTCTCCTCTAAAATCGGTTGCTCCAATGTCAATCCGGCCCCAGCGGACTCTGCGCAACGGCTGCTACTCTCAGAAGATGTGCTAATGTGCTCAAGCACAGAACAGTATAGTACCATTTGCACTCGATCGCCTCCATTTTACACTTCTTTCCACGTCGCGACCGACACGAAACCTTGTTTTTCCAGTGCCACTGCCCAACTCCCTCTGTCGTCCCCAGCTCACAGATGCAACGGACGCTCGATGCCGTACGAACCCCTCGAGCAAGTGTGTACACTATATCTCACAAGCAACCTTTCCGCCTCTCAAAAACCCCCTCCTCGCCA
>JAUKWC010036722.1:389-15083 GCA_032356245.1 Endocladia muricata
CCCGACGGTCTAGAATCGCGAGTCTCCCCGCCCCCCCGCCACACCCCTCTCCTTCCATCTCAACCCCCACCGCCCTCCTCATCTACACCCTTCATTCTTTCTCCATCACCCCCATAAGATCACTTCATCAGTCTTCAAAAAAACGTGTGTAATATCCTCGGTAGACACAAAGCTGCACCTGCTCCGCGTATGACAGCCATCACTCGTTTCCAACTCTATTGAAACCCTCATCACCACGCTTCCGTTTGCCCTACTTGAAGCGTTCAGACAGATTTCCGTTCTCGCCGCACACACTGCATCCCCCTTCCAAACCCCGCTCCCAATCTGCCAACATTCTCACCCTTCCCGTGCACTTCTGTTTCGGGTCACTGCTTTTTTTTTCCTTTTTTTCACTGGATCCGCCCGCACAAGCCCCATTCCCGGTCCGCGTCCAATTGCCGTGCCCTTTCTTTCATTTTTGATGTACACGTCGCAGAAAAAGAGGAAGACACTTTGCCCGTACCCCCTCAACATCAAAAATTACTTGACAGACCAAAGAGGCACTTTACACATCGCTCCTAACATCCCCCAGTCCCCGCCTGTCCACACCTTACCCCCGCTTGTCTCTGCAGCTGTATCTCCTCGCAGATTAAACGACGCAGCATGTCCTTGCTCACATTGCCGACCGTGTCAAAATCAAAGTTAAACACTGTCGAGCATACTGGCTCGTCCTCCGGATCATGCAGTGACGCCAAGTATGGGTGCTTCAGCGCTTCTTCCACTGTAATCCGCAGTCGTGGGTCAAACACCAGCATTCTCCGTAGGAGGTCGCGTAGCTGCTCGCTGGCGTTGGGAAACAACTCTTGCATTGTTTGCGGTTTCTTGTCCATCAGGTTGGTCTCCACATACCGCCGTGCCGGTTCCCGCGCGATAAACTCTAAATCGCTCTCTGATGGAGTTCCCAACACGTCTGTCACCAGCTGTAGCTGGTGCAGGAAATTCTTGCCTGGAAACAGTGGTTCGCGTCGCAGAATCTCGGCGAGAATACAGCCAACACTCCACATATCCACTGCATTGGTGTAGCCGTCCGCGGCAAGCATGATCTCAGGCGCACGGTACCAGCGCGTCGCGACATAAGCGGTAAGGTGACCTTGCGGCTCCGGATTGACGCGAGCAAGACCAAAATCACATATCTTAAGGTCGCAGTTTCCATTTAGGAGGATATTAGATGGCTTCAGATCTCTGTGCAACACGTTGGCCGAGTGAATGTGCTTGAGCGCCTTGAGGATCTGGTAAGTAAAGTACTGCACATGCTCCTCAGTTAAACCCTGATCGCTGACAATAATGTGGTGCAAATCCGTGTCCATCAGACCTGTGACGGTGTAGACGTCTTTAAAGCTGTTTTCTTGGTCTGAAGGGGTATACACATCCCGCATTGACACGACGTTTTCGTGCTGAAAATGCCTGAGAAGTTTCATCTCCCGAAGAGTCCGTTTGCAGTCGACAGTGTTATCGATAACTCCAGCAATCTTTTTGATGGCAACATGCTCGTCTGTGAAGGTGTCGACAGCTGAGCACACGATACCGTAAGCTCCCTGCCCCACTGGGCGGATAAGTGTGTAGCGAGATGGGACTGCAAAAGGGGTACCCAAGACCCAGAAGTATTGCGTATTATAAGCGTCTGTCGCAAGATTTGGAACGAGAGGTTGCATGTCAACGTCCATAACCGAAAAATGGTTGGCACAGCGGCAACGACCCACAGCAGCTGGCAGCTAAAAGCGCTATTTTAGAGACAAATTCTCAAGTGCACACTTAAAAATTCTCCATTCTTCTCTGCTCCACTGCTAACATTAGCATAGAGGAAGATGCCAAGTTTCGACTTTGGGCCCGCTTGACGTTTCGACGAAAGCAGGTAACGCGATATACACTACCGATGGTACCACCGAATTGATACTTGGCGCTTTTCTGCGTTAGCCTTCAGGGCAGTAGCCTGCGTCGATTACTGCTAGACCCGATACAAGGTCTTCAAACTATGTGGAAAAGTGAAAAAAGTGTAACGGGGTACGAGGATTCCCTGGGATGAACGGAGCTGATGATGGCGGAACGTCACACACACGGGGACAACGTCAGTTACCCCGCGAGGCATGAATACATGTACATGCGCGTTTAGGAATGTGGACGAAATGCACAAAAAAATGCTGACGAAGCCACAGGTATAATTTTATAATTTGACGATAAATTTCAGAGCCGAGCAGGTTTGGACTAATGGACAGGCAACTATTTTTCCTCTCCACACCAGCACATCAGACTATGTCCACATGGCAATTGCGCCCGGCACATATTCGTCGTAACAGTCTGTCGGCCATGACGTTGGCATCTGTTGCCTAAGACAACCATGTCTGTTTGCGCAGCATTGATTCCTTGAACTGAAAACCCATTCTTCGATGGAAGGTTGTAGGAATCTAGTAGAGAGAGTAACGACTGGTTTTTACCGACTGGACAAGTGCTCTCGTGTTTGTCGTAGCGACCCGTTTTGCACCTGTCTGCAACTGTTCGATAGGCAGCGGAAGCGAAACTTTCTTCTGTAAACCACTCACCTGGCCAGGGATGACACTGTGAGCTTCGGACCGTTCTAGATGCCCTCTACAGCTATTGTCTCAGCAAGGTAGTTTCGAGTTGAGGGATATGCCACAGAGCTTGTTTTCTGGATGTACCGGAAAGACATGAGATTGGCAAGGAAGCAACTGTTGTGCCCAGTCGTTTCCTCGCAGGTGAATGTCCGTCTTTTAGTCTAGATATAGTACAGTGCAAACAATTCGCAACTCCTTGGCCTGTCGCACCGACTCGAGACTGCACCGTCTTTCCCGCATTCACGCAATACAATACACGCGCAGTTCACAGAGTGGCACGAATACGAAACAAACGAGACGTCCGTCAGAAACATCAGAAACATAATGCGCATCACAAGACTTGCGTCGGTAAACAGCCACACCATCTAGAATAAAATGGAGAGGCTATACATGCACGTAATACATACACTACGTCTGAATCATGGAAGGCAAACGCGATGAAATGCGTGCACCTTGATAGAATGTCCGAGTTGCACAATTGAGAGGCAACATCCAAAGGCAAAGGATCGTTCTTCTTCATCTCGACGAGATTTTGCACTTTGCGCAGCTTCACAGTATCGTACAACCCAACAAGAACAAACAGAGCCTCAGTAGTAGTCATGTTAGTCCGAGAAGAACCTTCCCCGTCAGCTGCGATACAGATAGCAGCGTAACACTGCAACTCTGCCATTACTCACGCTGGCAGGTACAGAGCAATTCTTATAACTCACCTGTTCTTGAGTTTCTGCTGGCTGCTTGTGTAAACTCTGCGGCAGCACTACAGTCAATAACTCTGGTTTTTCCGCCCGCAGAGCCCCGCGAATGACCGCCGCATTTGTCCCCCCAGCGCCCGATGTAAACACATGATTTCCTACGAGCACGTTCGCATAGGTGAGCAACTCGATTATCTGCTGATGCAGATAGGATGTATACCGCGTCCCAAGAATAGCCACGTTGCGTGGGCCATCCTGCTGTATCGCTGTTAGCTCCTGTAGCACAGTGTCAAACGAGCGATCCGGGTCGCGCTCCATTGTGGCCACCGATTTCTGCTTATCCTCCAGAGCGTCCCCATTTTCATCTGCAAACTCATCCTCACGCCCGGGCGGCGGTGGCGTAGGTGGTGGCGTCGCAGGGCGCGACGAATTTTGGGTCGCTGGCGTCACTGAGATGCACGTCAAGACGCGACGACGATGGTGTACAGGTGGGCGTGCGCGTTTCTGATTTCGATGGGCACAAAATTGTGAGGACGATGGACGAGCGGAGGTCACGCAGAAGCGAGGAGATGAGAGAGACAGAGAGACCCCAGAGGCCTCGAATGCCAAAATGACAGAGCTGCTCATTCGGCGTTCACGACGCATGAGTGCCTAGTCGCCGATGAAAAGATTGGTGAGGAAGGGAGAAAGGAAGTTCGGGATGTGATCTAAGCGATTGTACTCACCCCAGTAAGAGAGATAGCCGGGAATGAGAGAAGGCTCCCGCTAAAGGCTTTCGCTACGCGATTAGAGCGGATGTCAACGATGCTAGAACGACCAACGCCTGGGCGGGATGCATTCCCGATGGAGCTCCTGGGAGGATTTTGCTCTGAGGGCACCAGGACGATTCACGAAATGCAACGTAAAATGGCTTAAGTTTTCTGGTTTTTTACATATTTTGAGGATGCACGCTCGTCCAATACGCAAGTAAGTGCCCACACATCATTGGCGAGTCAAGTCCTTGCAACCAACCAATCCCGTAACGCACACTGAACAACCATCACACACACAACTCCACACCACTGCTCAGCGTCTCCACCCCGATTGTTCCCGCAGGCATGCGTCCAAAAAAAAACCCTCACCATGTCCAGTTCACCACCGCCGCCATCCCTCGCTACTCACCAGACGCCACGCGCACATCAGACGGTCTTGTCTGAGGTTCACTACGAGGTGTATTATCACCTGCAAAATACATCAAAAAGCGTTGCACCTCAAGGGGGTCGTTCAGTCTCATGTCGGCAAGTGTATCCCGCGAATTGGAAGAGTCGGCCACAATCACAGATATTCCGCGCCCACCCAGCACCTTGAACGCATCCTCATCAGTGACATCATCCCCAATGTAGATCGGAAGCACTTCCGGTCCCATGAGACCCAACGCTCCGAGCAGATACTCGACAGCCTTGCCTTTGTGCCAGTCAAACAAAGGCCGCACCTCATACACCATTTTGCCGCCTGTGCGCACAAGACCGTAACGCTTCACCACCTCGTCCACCACACGCTCCACTTCCCCCCTTAGACTGCTATCCACCTTCCGGTAATGGAAGGAGATTGACAACAAGTTATCTTCGATGCCCGCACCGGGAAATTGTGGTACTATTTTCTCCAAATCATCCCACGCTTTCTTCAAGCTCGGTAACCAGTCTGCAGCCACACGGTGCGATATGACACCTTCCGGCCCTTCAATATCGAAGCCATGTGATCCCGCATAGATGAGCTGCTTGAGATTCACCATGGACATCACCTTAGCTTTGGACCGTCCGCTTACTATCGCCGTTGTGTATCGCTTCGATACTGCCGATAATGCCTCGCGCGTACGTTCCGGAATTATTGCCTGTTCTGGATCTTCAACAATGGGTGACAAAGTACCATCATAGTCCAAAAAGAACACTAGACGACGATTATCCCGGTTCAGGGCGGCAGCAAGGTCATCCAAATTCTCAAGGGCGCTTGGTAGATTAGCAGGGGCGCGCACTCGGCGCGGCTTTTCGCCAGAAGGCATGGGAAGTAGAACTTCTGTACTCGAAAGATCTGCCGAATACAACAAACCTGAACGAGCTGTGCCCTCCTCCAAATGACCGACAATACCTGACTTGCCCGCTCTCGAAAGTTCTGATGACCGAAGATGCTCGGCTGCCTTGGATGGTGGACCCGTCGAAGGCGCCAGATTGACTACTGATGTGGATGCAGCCACGCTGACCACGACGATGCTTTGATCAAAAACAGCGACCGCAAACAAGGTTACGGAGGCGAAGAGCTGGGCAACGAATCGCTATAAAATATTCGAGAATTGTGAAGATAGTGAGAAAAGCAGAAGAGGGACTGAGCAAGCGTGAGGAGCGGAAAGACAGTAACCAAAGTGGCACCAACACGGAGAGGGTGGCGGGCGGAGCATAAACACAAAAGGGAAGGTTGACAAGACGAGCTGATGATGTAGGCGGTCGAAAACGACCGTGCGAGAGCTGGTTTCAGGGAGGCGGATGGTTCGTATCTGTTTAAGAAGAAGAGTTGGGGCAAAGAGTCGTGGCTGGGAAAGGATGCAACGTAGATACCTGGGTGCCGATGGCACGAGACAAGAGGCGACTTATGGGGGCAAAGGACGTCGAACAAATAAGTTTGTAGCGACAGAATGAGGCCCGTGTGAAGGGAAGCCGGGATTCAAGCCGCGACGTCAGGAGTGGTGTGGAGGGCATGGGAGCTGGTGGAAGCGAGGCGAACGACTCGAGTACTGAGGCTGACGGTGGACGGGAATGAGGTAGGCAGCGTTCGAATGAGATGTGTAGGGGTGGCGACTGAGGGTGACAGTAACTGAAGTGTAGGAGACGCCGGAAAAGCGTGACTCGAGGAAATGCGAGAGCAGTGGAGGATGAGGAAGACGATGTGAGCCAATTGCGTTGATTTGTGGGGCATATGGTAGAAGGTGGTAATGCTATCGTGACAGTAACGCAATAATGCTGAATATAGAGACTTGAGATGAAGGCCACGTGGGGATGGCTTTTTTCGGCAATGATGGCCGTTGTCAGTTGGTCGCGCGTGCCCAACGCACACTCTCTACAATTGAAGACTTATTCATTGTCGATCTGGATGAATCTCGACTCAGAATTACTGTGCCGTGTGCATTTTCAGATTGCTTCATGGCCTATACAAGTGGCTCACCGCAAACCTCAATCCGCCTCTACTCTCCCTGTGCTAGAAACAACGATGACCTCTACATGTGACAATGTTGTGTGTAGTTTTCCCACAGTACTGAAAGCACAGCAGTAAGCATGTCTGTATAACATTTTCCTCATTTGTGAGAAACGTTTAGGAAGTAGGCAATTCAAACTCATACCCCCGTACCTACCACTGGATAAGCAATGGTTCGTCTCCTTAGCCTACTCGATTAGATGCACTACTTGAACTCCCACACACTATCGATGCAAAGTTGAGCGCAAGCCGAACCAAACACTCCAGACCCCGACACGTAAAGGAGTAGACACTACTTACGGTTGACTCACGATACAAGGATGAGCGTACCCGATGAACATAAAATTACGTGCTTTTCCTACGGATACACATGCATGCTCCAGATGGATACGTACTGTCTCCGGCAACCAAATGCATCTCAGATCGCGTCTCTGATCTCATATGCGTCCAGTTCAAGTGCGCGACACTTCTAAATATTACATATCTTGAAATGCCAATAATTTTGGCGATTACAATACTTTCCGTGGCCTAATTTAGGCACTTTGAATGAGTGTACCCACTTTGTTGGATGCGAACAGACCGATAGCACCAGTATGCCGACGCACGCGGCAATACGCACACAAGACAAGAGATTCACGCTTTACAATATGCTACACACTCATCCACTCCAACACACTCGACATACATTCATGCACAGACTCGATACAGAAGTATAATACTGACTTGGGCTAGAAGTGATGAGTAGAATTGTAACGAAAACTACGCAAATACGTAGGGCATCTGGCGGATTTAGAACGTCTCTGACTTGTGCAGCCAGTAGAGATAGCTCATTGCGATGACGCTCGTTCGCCATTTTTCTATCTCTGCGTACGCGGTAATAGTGTTTAGTGAGAATGTGTACGTCTACACTGTCAAACATATTTCTCAGCTGTTTTCCATGTACTACACTTTTTGTGTGCCTGCCTTAGGAGGTTGGGCGCGTCAAGCGACAAATGAGGAAACATTAGATTGCAAAGTCACTTCCATCCTACCTGCGTCTCTGCGTATGCCCCTTCAACGAGTTTGTTACAACCACTTCCAAAAAGCCGCCTCGTTATTACCTGCGTCGGCTCGGCCCGATGCTCGACGGACAAGCTCAGAATTCGAGACCATCGACAATCTGGAAATGCTGTAGTCATCAATTTGCATAGAATGCCCACTACATAACGAGACAGGAGAATCTACATGACAAATGACCATATACAGTACGAGGTCATTTATTCCGCAGTTGACGGATTACGCCCCAAGGATTTCCTGCAATTGTCTCGTGAAAAAGTTGCCTACGACTACAGAAATCTGTTTTGAGAATGACAATGCTACCTGGTTAGTGCATGTAAACAAGTATGCATGCAGCGTGATCCATTGATGTCAAGAAAAGTACTGAAATAAGTCCCATTTGTAGTTATCACTGCGCGCAAAAACCGAGAAATTATTTCGATTCTCGGATTTGTATCTCGCGTACCGCCGGGTGTGCGTGAACGAGAATACAGAGGACGGGGCATTTCTGCTGTGTAGGTAGTCGCGAGCTGGAGCTTTGGACAGCAGGCTTCGCCGGAGATGCTAACCTCTGGATCACGCGCAGCAGAAAGGAATTGAAGGGAGGCAATAGATCGGGAGCCGAAGTCCCCTGGCGTCCCATATCCTTCCTCCAGTCACTGGCCGATTCTATTAGACGCCGTCGCTTAAGTAGTCTCGGCCGCTTTTGCGAGCTTCCCCCGGGCTCGCTCGACCCAAAACTCTTGCGGTAGTAAAATGCTTATGACCCCATTTTCACCTTTCATAATTCCCCATTCTAGTCGCACATTCGTGCGGCTTATCCCGCACACACCGCGGTGGCCAGGGACTCGTCGCTGTTCTCGACATCTTGGTCTAACTGTTGTATACTTGCCACTAGTGCGGCAATATATTTCGGTACTCTTAGTTTGTACGTATATGACATGATCATTCGTTTCTTACCTCCCTTTCCCTAGTCAATATTTTCTGTATGCCTCACATGATAGACCCTCACGCAAATTTGTAAGCCGGGCTCGTTGTGTCGCATGTGGAGAAGAAGAGCGAACGTAAGGTGTATAATGGAGACTAAGGTGTATGAACAAGACCAAGGTGGTCATGCAAAACCAAGGCGGATGTTGGAGACCTAGATGGATATAGGAGACCAAGGAGGACGTACGAGTGCAATGGTAACGCCACTCGCTTGGATGTGTATGGGGCGCGTGTCAAACTGCAGGTTATTCAGTGTCGCACGTTTCGACAAGACGTATGCCCTGGTAATTTATGAATGCACAAAAGGCATTAGCTAGGCCGATGTCTACACAACGCCTGCGAATCACCACGCGGCATCCTCTGAATCTGTCATGGGACGGAGGGACTGGGCCCGAAGATCAGTACTAGTAAATGCAAACAGGTGCTGCGAGCTGATGGAGTGGTCCTTTAAACATGTCTGACTTGGCTGCAGTACTAAACTTGCTCCGTCTTTGGGTGTTGAGAACAAACTGAGTAAACCCCTTGATGTACTATTTACTTGCTTTCTTAATGTAGTGCATTACTTGTTTCTATGGAGCAGATTTTAAGGACTCTCTACCATCGGCTTCTGGTTTAGTTCTGTAAACCATGTCTCTTCCAGATGTTCCTAAAACACTATTGGGCTTATCTATCCCTTCATATAGCGCCCATACTGAAATAAACTGGTGCACTCTCTCCAAGTTGCGCATAGTCAGTCATTTCTTGTTACTCGTTGATTGCTTGATGGCAGAAAGATTTTCTTGTTACAATAATCTGAATCGTGTGCCATCGACCTATCCGCGGGCATTAATCTCAACACAGTGTGTTTCCATCAAGTTTCTAATGTTGGTGCATATAAGTGATAGACCCTTCAGGGAGCCTCTTTGCTACACTTTCTTCACTAAATATCCATGCCAGACAGCGAAACTAACGTTTTACGTGCTTTCAACGTATGGCCTGTACGTCGATCGATTGGTAGCCGTTTTTGTAATGTAGTAATACTTTTCTCGATTCAGTCAAAGAATGTTGTAGATTCTACGTAAAAGTCTATGTGGACTTGCATTTCAGGCATTTATTTTGGAATGTCTCTAGCCAAGAACGCGCTATGTAAGCCATGCAGTAGTGCGTGAAGTTCCGCGGCCATAATTGACTTCGCGACTCTTTTACAACGGGAACTCCCGCTGTGTACGATGTTGCCAATTAGATTTGCATTTGCGGGAGCTAGAACAGGTCGTAGTTGCGATTTATGGTCATCAGCGTTTGCAAATGATACATTTTAAAAGAGAACAAACCTTGTCGTTCCTGGCTGCAAAGCATAATCCATAGACCAGTACCTGCAGTTTCGAGGTATGATTTCACCATCTTATTGAGTGTTTGAAAGTTTGATGGAAGAGATGTTAGTGCGGCCCTAATCAAAAGCCGAACAGATGCGCAAGGATCTGGTCCTATGGTGCACACGATATACTGACCCTGTGCACGTATACTGACAAGGTCTTTGCTGCACTTAGGTTGTGGCAATTCCCGGAGGTTTTTGTCTTGGGGGAGGGTAAAGCGTCTCCCTCATTGCATGATTATTTTGCAGCCATTCGAACTTGTCGCTTCCCTGCTCTCGGGAATCTCTCGGAGTTCATATTTCGATCATGCTGAATGACGTTCGTCTTCTGGAAGACGTCCATGGGTTCCATGCCCACAGGAGTCCTGTACCTATACAATTGCGATGCCGAGAAGGTTTCGGCTATGGTGGCGGGACAGGATTCATAGGTCATAAGGCGTGGCTTTCACCTTGAGTTTTTTGATTTGATGGTTCGAGTATATCCGAAGCCAGTGAAGTGCGCTCTCTACAATACTACACAGTGCCTTTTACACAAGTAGGGTGTCTTCTTTGATAAGACCCATCACCGGTGATGCTCTGAGATATGCTTCGCGAACAAGGGTAGAGTCAGACCGGAGATATGCGTAAGATACATCCCGGATGCAGGACATATTGTAAAGGAAAATGGCGTGCGAGTGTTAGTGCGATCCTCTGGCCTAGTGTACTGGTTTCTGGAGAATTCGCTGCTATGTTCCTCGCACTATGGTTGTGAACGTTTTGTGCGACGAGTCCTGGCTTCTTGATTTGGTTTCCATCGACAGGTTTGGGGACATGTACCCCCATGGTATCGTATATTCGGGAGTTACTGGGGAGAACGAGCCGGTTCCCAACCGTGAATGTTTTTGATTTCAAGTAACTAGCGGTGCCCAGTTTTCGAAGATATTGCAAATGAGTGTTCTCCGAGGTCACAACTATCGGCACCAGTTCCCAGTATGGCTCATAGTACGACTGTACTAATCTCGTCGCTATAAAGCGGCTGTCGTGACTGGTGAAGGTGGCTGACCTCGTTGTATTTCTTCTTCGTATCCTTGACTGTTCAACAATCGGATTCCGTGTCACAGCGCACAACGATAGTTCGAAATATTTTTCGTCCTCACGGTAGCTGCACAACTGATGTCTCACGTGAGACTTGAACGAAACAGAATGTTCCTTCACAAATCCGATTGATGTCCCACGTAAGTACACCGGGGATCCGGCCGGCAAGTTATCAAGTCGTAGACTTTCTGTCTTACCTTTCAAAGATCCGCTATGCTTCAAACCAGATCCTACTCGTTGCTTGGCCTGTCCCATTTGTTCTACATCCATCGCTTCACCAATTGATTTGGGTGAGGCCAATTGTATATCCGTGGGCGCACGACCACCTGGGCGTAGAATCGAGCCATAAACTAATAAGCTGTGGCAAAGTTGTTCTGGACCTCAGGTATCGTTGGTAGCTTTAACTGCCATGTGAAGACAATCACTATCGCCTCTCGCCTTCCAAAGAAAGTTTCGTAGGCGTTCGCATGCAAATTGCGAAGGGCTGTCGTAGCGTTCCACATCTAACAATGTCAAGAGAGATTTAGTAGGGGCTTCCAGGACTAGAATCCTGCTGCCTTCTGCAGAGTCGAGGAACTCCTGCGAAATAGAATTAGAGCCCTTCTCAACACGTAGAAAGTCAGCTGGCCCTAGATAGAATTGTGGGCAGCATCGCAAGACGTACTTCCAAGCTGTCGATACGGTGTGATTTGGTAGAAACAGTGCAGCATTATAGTGAGTTGCTCTGTAAACAATGTGAAGAATAGCTTTTCTGTTACGAAACAGTATGTCTATGGCAACTACATTGTGGAACCTTAGCAAATCTGATCCAAGAGTGAGCATGATACGACGTGGTCGAGATTCTTGTAAGGAATACGTCATAGACGATGCTGGAATTACTGGGGTTGAGTCTCGTAGAGCTTTATTTCTCTGTTCTGGTAGTGCTTTCTGCATAATTCTGATCAGCGCCGATGCTGATGGATGGCAGGATGTTCGATGAAGTTTATTAAGTTCTGGTTTTGTGTAAACGGAAGACGATAAGTCGCCTAGTTGCCACCTACGAAGCAGAATGTAGATTGCCATATGTAGGGGCTGCCATAGATGAATAAATTGTACTTGAAGGTGTCGTGTGCTTACATTTAGGCCGTTCCCCAACACATCTTTCATGCTTAGTACAACGGGAATATTACCCGAACCTATTTGGCAACGGCCGTCGATAATGAGGTTCAGAGTTTTGAAGGGTACTGCTAATCTCGCCATCCCAACCGCTCTACAAGGACATCCAATTCTGATTATTGCCCCCTGTTTGCTATTATCGATTGAACAAAGGACTTCGGACTTCCTGCAATAAGCTTTTCAATGCCGGTCCGACATAGCTGACGACCTATATGCACAGGTGTCTATGTATACACATCTGAAACCGATCTGCTAACCTCTCTGGAGCTCGGCATACACCGTGTACCTTTCTAAACTGATATCCGCCGAGAAATGTTGCACAAACCGAAATGAATTATATTGCTCGATGTTGTTCTCCGTCCCTACGTACATTGAGTTTAATCACAGCAATATAGGCAATATCGTGGCTGTCTTGGTGCTCTTCCTCTGACAGAAAAATGTTTCTTGAAGCTCAATCGGAGATGTTGGCTCGTCATGAGCTAGCTCGCCAGCGATGATTGGAAGTCCTCTGGATGTTACCGTAGCGGCAGGATACTTTCTTCTTAACCGTGTTGTTGCGGCACCGAATTCTTCTCTGGAGTCGTCTACCGGGAAAGATGATCATTTCCGCAGACGAAGTAGCCCCTTGAATCTTGGATCTATGTCGAACAAATTCATCGCGCTGTTTGAAACCAGTTCTACTTGGCTTGATAGGTTTTCTGGCTGCTATACCACAGTGATGGAATATAGTGTGGCTCATATAGCTGGCATGGTATTGGCTGTTTCCTATTGAAGTCGATGGTAACTCGTAGATTACAGAGAGTTTCCTTGCTAACTGTGCCTAACTAAAAAAAAGCGCTGCAATTGGGTCCTGTTGCTCTTCCGGAGGGTTCAGAACTCTCTCACGCGTAGATCGCGTAACTTGCTTCTTGTCTGCAGACATGACTAGCTGGACTCGAAGAAACAAGTCTTTTCCATATTCTTGATCCAAACACCTCCGTTTCTGTAACAACATATGACTAAAGCTTCTGGGCACTTGTAGCTCACTCTTGACCGCCTCCTTGCACGTGGCGTTAGATAGTTTCGGCCACTGCCATGTTACGAGAGAACAGTTCCAGCGCTCCAGCTCTCCTCAATACAGTCTTCAGCGAACAGTAACTGTCCGACTTGGTTGTGAAACTCATGGTTCTGACACGCGTAGATATAGAACAACGTAGTATCATACCTGAGCTTGACAGTGAGCGCGTCTGTCATTTCTATATCAGCAAGTCTGCGTATGCGACACATGGTCTCATGCACTTCCGACGTACCATGTCAGTCCTCATCCAATCGATCCTGAAATTGTTTTCATCCTTGAAAACCCTCTACAAGTGCGGGTATACCAAGATTTATATCGTTCCCCCTCTGCACTCTGATTAATTCTAGACTATTGTCCAAAAATACCTGAAACGAATGCCTGGGCTAGGGAAGGTCTAAAGGACCGGTTGAATGATAGTTGATAATGTTGGTTGATGACTTTTCTTCGATGACTAAAAGTTTTAAGAACGAATAACAACACCCGATTACATAGAAAATGCACTAGGAGCAAAAACTGCCTAAAATATCCTGTGCACAGCGATTTGGGTGCAATATCGGCTCATATGGGCAGGAACAGCCGATTTCTAATTTCTAACAATTGCTAACGCACCAATCATGGCTTCTAGATATTTCTCGGTTTTTTGGGAAACATCTAGAGCTGTAAAAACGTGTGCTGCTAAACTTTCATTGGCTATTCTGAATCAAATTATGCATCATCAAGATACCAAAGGTAAACTATTTATTTGCACATGTGTAAGTAGTGTGCGCGTTCTCCACGAGTGTGCGTAGCTGCAATAACTCTCTCATCGCCGTTGGTGTTTTTGACATCGTGATTGGTTTTCGAACTTCTTTCGATGTGTTCCATAGTCACCTCTGACTGCGATCCGGGAACCTAAGCGGACTCGTGCGACATAAACTCAGTACAGCCCAAACCAATGACATGGTTTCTACTGGATTATTTATTGGAAAAGTTGTGCCTTGTACTGATGGTCGTAATGTGCATATCAACCACTCCTCCAAAGACCTCCAGAGGTCGGATAGAAGTCACGTACGTGTTTCGAATGAAACATTTAACTAACGTTCATGGACGTGCGAATCCTTCGCTTCTTTGCATACTTAGGCCCTATTGACTCACAAGATATACCCACTTGATTTTGACCGTGTTGGGTATTTAGAGAACTGTATGCTCGCGAAATGTCGTCGAAAAACCAAGCCAGAAGTATACACACTGGATAGACAACTTGCCGAAAGCGTACAGGACAGCTTTAAAATACAATCTGTGTTTCTGCAAATTGATTCAGACCTCCATGTGGTGCAGTAACACGGAAAGCCTTCCGACCAAACTGTGCTGTCGCGAACGCCAAAGGGACGCCGCCTCCCGTTCCATTCGTAGAAGTCGATTCTGTCCCGTAAAACAGCTTGTCGCGTGGACACCAACTATCAAACACATTCTGGCCTGCTGAGTAGGGGTTATTGCTTTTATAGTATAGAGTAGGGGATTAGGGGATTAGGG
>JAUKWC010036733.1:0-15062 GCA_032356245.1 Endocladia muricata
CCCCCCCCCCCACCCCCCTTTACCCATCCAACATCCATCTCCAAGACTCTTCAGCTCGAGCAGCACGCCGTATCCGCCGCCGGATCATTGCGCCCGGGGCGCATTAGATCTTGGCACATGCTTTTCTTCGAAAGAGGTGATCCTCTAGCTTCGTGGCGACAATCGTATCATGTGTGTTTTCACAGAGTCGAGAAACGGGTGAGAATTAGTAAGGTTAGGCCCCGTACGTGGAAGCATCCTGGTCTGCAGCAAACCTGACATGACAATGGGCGTATGAAGCAATAGCTCGCCCGGCAGGCGCCCTGTAAATTCTCATTGGTTTGGCCTTGTTGGCAAAACGTACTGTTGGAGCTAGGGTATGTAAAACATAACAACCTTTACATCTACTTGCTGCGTGACATACATGTTGCGGATAAGCTGAAATCAGGACCCCGAGCGCCCTTTCACTGGTTCCCACTGTGACGTCGGCGATATTGCATATATACAATAGGGGGTTGAGGGATTCAGGAGCCGGTGTAGAGACGTGTCAATCACGACGAGAAATGCGGTCGACCAGCAATCTTGCCAGAGGGTAAGGGCGGGAACCAAGCGCGACTCACGAAACGACGAGGTTCCGCGCAGTGGGAAGGGGGTGAGAGGACTCAGACGAGGCGGCAGTGGAGTGGGTCTGGCAAGGGAGGTGCGTGTTCTGCAAGCGTGTTTAGATGGCGGTGCCAAGGTTTTCACTGCGTAGGATGCGTCTTCAGTAGACAGACAGTCAGGTTCAGTCTCTAGCAAGACTTGCATTCATGTCCTTTTGGGGACATAGCCTGCGTTAGGCACAGGCTTTGTCCGTGACTGCTGCGTGGAGAATATCTCCAATAGGTGCTTTCCAGATTGCAGTGGTTTATGATTCTGACTCGATGGGTCATAGTATACTTGCTCGTGCACATAAGATAGCTGCGGATGCAGATGCAGATACGTAGGCCGGGGTCGCTAGCAAATATGATTGAAGCTCTCGGCAGGGAGCACGAGCAGTAGCAACCGTTCTTCTAAAGTATTCATTTGATAGTTGGCTATTTTTGATACGCAGCAATGCACACAAAAACATATGTCCACTCTTTCTTGCCAGCAGCACACTCGGCTCTGGGCGGCGCTCGAATGTCTTGGCCTCCTCTTTGTGAGAAAACACAGTAGACTTGTTCTCATTCTGAACACAGCCATACGCAGTTACATCGTGAATTTGATTCAGATCATTAGAATCTTGCATGATTCCTTTTTGCTCAGCTTCTCTTTCATTGTTGCCTAACTCGGGTTACATGACGGCTTACAATGAGACCTGCACTGGAAGCAGGCAAAACTGGTACAGCATGGACAGGATGGAACATGCCCAATGAGAACATCTGTTTCTCAGAATAGCCGATGACCTGCTCCGTGTCACGGTTTTCTTGGAAGCAAAAACGACCACCGAGTTCATCGAGATCAAAGGGAACAGATAGTTGTCTTCGCAGCTCTATATAATCTCACTTGCAACTCATGCAAACCAACAGTTGACGATCAACCTTCGTTAACCCATCCCTTCATCTCTTTCGCTTCACATCCCTGCACATCCGCAATCCGCATCAACATCAAGATGGTATCTGTATTCCTTGCAGTTTGTATCCTAGCTTTGTCTTCCTTCGCTTCTGCCCTCGTTTATGTCGACTCCTGTGAGAGAGCTTACGATGAGTGCGCGTGGCAGTTCAAGGGGGACAAGAATCGGGTCCCGACCTATTCTCTCGGTACCGTACCGGATGTTCCGTTCACCGCCCAGATAGTGGCCAAAGACCAAAATCTAAACCTCGGTGTTTTGAACTCAAACAACATTCACTACATTGTTCCCGAATTCATCCGTCCGAATGGTCGAGCTGTGCCTATCACGAGCGAGGGAAATCCGAAGTTTACTCCCTCTCATTTCAAGCCGTACTCCATTAAGAGCGTCAGAGGTTCTTTCGTCGGTCACCAAACGTTCCTCGGGGATCAAAAGAAGGTTGCAAGCGGGCAATGCATTCGTGTATTCTTTTCACAATATCAGGTGTTGACTAACAAGACCCCGTTCGTGGTGACTAATAACGTGAATGTGACCAAGTACGACTATAAGTGTGTCGTGTTCCGTACATACTAAAGCGCACCCGAAAACCATACATTGGAACAAGTTTGCCTGTCAAATGAGTGGTATGTCTTCGAACTCTCATTGATCTGCACAAAATCAAGAGAAAATGCTTTAGTAGTCGTATACCTTCGAGTGGCTGGAGGAAAGTAAAAACGAGTAGTAACCAGCAAAGATGTGGATCCGATTGCTCATTTTGCGTCACCTGTCATGGCAAAAGCGTTGTGTCTAATTTACTCAGCAGTGCAGTGTCGAGACGACAAGTTGCTCCGTCCGAAGTCTGATTAGAGTTCCGTGATTACCGGTTCCAGAAGGTTTGCACTGATGAAACGAGTGTATGTAGCTCGCCGATATTGATTTCCCCACATGAGTGGAAATGTGGGAAAAGTCATTTGCTATTTCTCGTCATTCGGCTTTCTGTACTCGCACTTCCGACATTTTATGAGTCCTTAGAAAGCTTGAAAATAAACAGCCTGAAGGCGTCTACATCTGTATACAGCAAGAATAACAGGTACTGCAACTAATGAATTCTGGATAAATACATGTGACGATTATTCTGCTATGAATAAACAGTAGTTCTAAATCACTGAGTTTGAAAAGATTGGGAAGTGCAACGGAACAGGATATATTACACTTCATATGAGTAGCAAAATTACGAAGCAGATCGACAACAGTGGGTTGCTGTTGAGCTACATGTCTCTAGAGTTATATCAGTTGTACAGTGTTATAAAAAAGCTACAATCTAGTACTATGCCGCAGCGTGACTTCCTGCTATTTCCCTCGCTATCGTGCAAGAATCGCTTCATCCGACCAGCCTCTGTATATGATATGCATCCGCTCTACACCAAATTAAGTATCACTGCAGGCACGGCACGAAATTCGTAGATGGGCACACTGTTGCCCTTGAAGTATATGCATTGATCACGTTGAAATGAAAAGTTGTGGCAACCAATGTTGTTTACTGAACTTGGGTTTTCGGATAATAACTGCGTCTACCACGACAAATTTCGTCATTGAGACACAGCTATTGAACTGCCTCCTCTCTGAGATTCACAAGAAGGCCAGCATCGCGCTCTGTCTTCGGTAGCGGGTTGCTCAGAGGGAACTTGAAGGCGATCTGTGCCATTTCCTGACTACCGTTGTAACATTGAAGTGTGCTAACTCGAGAAACAGCTCGACTGGCATGTGAAAGTGTAAGAACAACTACAGCTTCCTGAGACAACCGCCTATGTACAGGAAACAACTTCTCTTGTCCTTCATCACATAACAGAAACTGCGTTGTTTCTTGTATGTTGACTAGCGAGTGCAAACCATCTTATGGGTGTAGAGGGCGAATTACTGTTGTCTAAGGACCAGTAAATTCATTTCAAAGATCGTTTTTCTGAACATGGAACTTTAACGTTTTCGTCATATTGAAAGCAAGTATCTATAGCAGAATTCTGACTTTTGCGAATTCCTGGATTAAAGCCGTCGGATAGGACTAGATGGGCTCCATTAGAATACTCGAGTGTTACTGTGGGGTTCAGTTTTGGGCCGACCGCCGTACTCCTGACTAGATTTTATTCCATTGCGCCACTGAGGCTGCTCACTAAAGCATCAAACGAATATAAATAATATACGAGTCAGCGCAAATTATAGTACCACGAAACCGCACGGTCCTTTTCTTGTCTTCGTAATGACTATCTCTATAGAAGCTGTCGTTCACTCACGCATAGACTTGCACATGCGAACAAATCCAGACAATGTCAAGTGAAGTTAAAAGCCTTGCAGCAACATGTACAGTAAGTAATATTCTCACTCGTCAGTGATTTCCCTTTCCACAGCCTGCGATGCCCTTTGTCACCGCCCGCAGGGCCAGACTGCTTACTGCTTTACCGAAAAGTATTCCTTGTCAGGTTCGGTAATATCATATATGCTAGCAGGCCTGTGGAGTCCCCGAAAGTCGCACGATCGGCAAGATGGGCGGCGAGCATGAATGTGTCTCGGAACCCACCGCCACTGTTTTCCTTTTCATTAGCATAGATGAGTGCATTGCACAAGTAGGCAAGATCGCACTATTCCTAAAACCCGCTGTCGGCAGCGATAATAAAGACAACAGTGCTGAAATGAGAGTAATGTTGGTAGTATTGCTGACAATGGATCAAACGGTATGAGTGAGATAGTAGATAGGCCAAGGAATCGCCCGCGCCGAATGTAAAATTACCTACACTAGTGTATTGGACACCGAATTTTGCCTAGTATGAAGGGATCTGCCCACTGAGAAAGTATACAAATTGTATATTGTGTATGTTGAGTATGCTAGTTGCCGTTCGTGTTCTTTACCTCACATCCTTCTCTTCGTATGAAAACAAAGGATAGCGTACTTCGTTCAGCTCAAACTCTTGCTGAACGTAACGCTGGCTGACTTGTATTGCAGCCCTACCCTGCCCCAATAGAATGCTCAAGGATCTTCAACTAGATATGAAGGACTGCCAAAGCGGATGTCTTCTTCATCTGTTGACGTCGCCGCGAAATTTAGCCTCACATGAGGGATTTTGACCACATGAGAGGCCGACTTTGAAATCAAAACACTGAACCCTCACGAAGTTCCTTTCCTCCCCAATATGTCCAAATGGGGTCTTGCACGGATACTGCAGAGCCCTTCATCTTCGTTGGCAGCAGAATCGAGAGTTCTATCAACTCCTCTAATAAAACCCAAGTTTTCCAAAACAATGTCTTTCACTTGCGACCCCAATCGCATAATTGGATCACGAGGTCATACTCGCGCTAACATTGAAACTTTAGAGAGCAAAACTCACCGCATGGAGAATGGAAACTGTAGGACTGAGAAAGTACTAGCAACCATTAGCAACGTCATAAACTTCGAGGCCGATAATTAAGGAACCACTGGTTTTCTTCGCAGGTTGGTTAATGCCCGTAGTATCAAGTTCACATCACCAAGAGTGGAGAATGAGAGCGAGGAGATGCGGCAGGCAATTTTGCTGAAATAAGAACCTCAATATTTTCTTGTCATTTTGTGCTGCTGGGAAATCAATTCGGAAGAAGCAAAACGATTGTTTTAACAGGGCTTGGCACGCCTACGGAGGCGATACGTCCTGGCTTCAAATGAAGCACAGATTGACATGCATCATACCACGTCCCTGCTTCTAACGATACAACACGGGCACATAATGAGATCAGAATGCAATCGAATGGCTCGATTTTAATGGAGCCTTAGATCGCCACAGACGGAATTGTTGAAATGGTATTCAGGGGCTTTTCAAGTTTACTGCTGACGACTCCTGACTTTTCTGTGTGGTGATCCGCGCATAACGGATTCAATTTTATGGTTATGAAGCCGTACTGCGAGTTCAAAAATATGTTTCTGGAAGCTCCGAGCAGAGATGAAATAGAACGGCTACTCCAGGATAGGCTGTGACCAACGAGATAATAGATTGGCATGCGGCGAAATTTGTGGGGTACTCGCATGCGGAGTAAGTATGTGCCGCCTTCTCTTTTAGGGACCTTAGGGTATACGCGGTCGAAGGACGAGCACATCACGATGTTGTGCAGAGGGAAGCTCCAAGGTATTTGGTCATGGGAATGTACAAAATCCAAGTCGCCGAGTGCTTCCAGACTCGAGCAGTTCGTCCTCTGTCTCTTCTTTTCCCTCTTGACGTCTTGAGGGCCATGACGGGTCCTAAACAGACTGCGTCGGAGCTTCACGAGGTGTCTGAATGGCGCCCCGCTGGTTCTGATCCGGGCCAATAGGCAGAAACAGTTGCCCCAGTGCCGCACGGTTTTCGCTGCCCATATCACAGGCGTTGCGCATCACAGTAGTTTTTAACCAGCTCGACACGTGTACCATGCTCAAGAGGGCTGTGTACGTGCCTCAACTTATGTTGATGTTAATCCAGGGTTCATACTGTGGCCTTGCAACATGTCTTGCTTGCAACGACTACATAGCATATAGAAGAATTTATGTTTCACGAGGAAATATACTCTCGGTGCAGATATCTGATGTCAGGATTTCACAATTGATGTGAACGAGTACGGACGGCTCAGTATGGCAAATCACGCTCAAACAGAACACGATGAAATCGCAGGAATGAAGCTTTCAATACCGAACGATACGAATCTGCAGAGCTCTTGACGGAGCTCTCCGTTTGCTAAAACCAGATCAAATCCTGGCCGCCGCGTCTGTGGGGAGCAAGAGTAGAGTATCTGGATGCAAGGCTTCATTTTTCTAATAGATCTGCAGTCCTGGGTACGTAACCACACGCAATCCATAGCTTGTAGACGCCGAAACGATTTAGTGGGCTGCAATGCCACGGATAAGAGTCATGAGATAGACGAAAGCGTTTACGAACCACAGGTATTCATCTACGTTGCTTAACTTTGCCACAAGAATCGTCTGGTTGAGCCGATGTAGGCCATGGAATAGCATCCGCTCTGAATACTTCTCTTCTACTCTCGCACCTCTCCGGTCCCTACTTCGTTCAAGTATGTTTGACTCAATAGGTTTTTTAGAAGTAGCTATTTTTCGATGGAGGAGGGGACTTTACCTATCTCGTACGGAACACTAAAGAACCGTTCTCAGTTTGTATTGATTTGGAGTTACTCTCATGTATATGTTATTACCTTGTCTATATTACATCGTGGGTGTAGGACACTACTTTACTACAGTATGGAGCGGGCTCGGGGTATAAATGCACTTGAAGTAGTACTCTGGACTATACGTTAAGAGCCCAGTCAGAGCTCGGCTCTCAGGAGACCTACGCATGCCGAACAAGGTTTGCTGCGCATAAGGAGGTAGAAGGATAGATACGTCAGGGAAATAGAAAGATCTCTGGAAGGCAGTAGTACTGGAGTACCGAACAGCTCGACAAGGTATTACTCCACCTATTGCTGTACCACTAGAAGGTGGCTGAGAGCATATTTTTGGCAGTACCCACAGGAAGGAACTGTATGTGAGTAGGAGGAATCGCTCTAATGGCGTTTTCACAGCGAGTGCATGTATGCAAAATCGCATTTATAGTGAGCTCTGCGGTGGCGTCGGTAAGAAGTCACACTCAGTCCTCAACGTCGTTTGCGATTATTGCAGGAGTTCGCGAAACCCATATAAGATATAAGATGATTTATTAGTATGAAGGTAAGGTGGTGTAATGCCAACGGCGACAGAACGACGAGTTGCGGGTTGTTCGTTAGGAACGCGAAAAGTGCGGGCTGGATTCTAGGTAGGGGTCGGAGGGACATGCGCTGCAAGGCCACTAGCATGGGAGCGAACCCAGCGCGTCACGCCAAAATGACGAATGCCGTAAATACTCACCACAGAGGGCGTGAGGATCAGCGGGGAAATTCTGATGCGGCTGCCTGGTATTTTATGGCGTCCCGGGAACAGAGATTCCGGTCGTATGTATGGAATATGGAACGGGAACGAGAACTCCGTAGCCCGCGCACGGTTTTTGGGGCACTCGTACACTCTAGAGCCAACCACACCCTAGGTTCGGGACTTCTTTAGACAATACATTCCAACGTTGAGCTAGGTGAAAATGGTAATTCTAACGCTGCTGGCTTCTCAGCCACGCTGAAGCTATAAATTTGACTCGACAGTTTATTCGAATACAGAAACTACTTGCCGCGAAGAGGGAATGAGTTGTTGAATCCAATTAGATAATTCAAAACGCTAATATACCATCGGCCATAGGTGGGTCAGGTGGTTCTGTCCCAAGCTCGACGAAAAATCCTACGCCGACGTATTTGCGCCCGATATTGTCAGAGCCTGGCCACTCTGGCAGCGGACACGTCCATGTTTCCGGAAATGGATGCCGAAGTCCACTGAGTACAGTGCGAGGTCTAGTAATACCCGTACTTTACTGCACATTGTTCAATTTCAGGTCTAGTATTTCTAGACCCGAGTTCCCACCTGGTCGACGTCCGGGTCTAGTAGTACTGGACCTGGAGGTCCACCTGGTGGACGTCCGGGTCTAGTAATAGTAGACCCGGATCTGCAAAATGTGTAGTAAACCACGGGTATTACTAGACCCCGTACTGCACTCAGACGGCGTCCCCATCCAGTACTACTAGCTCATATACTAAGGGCTGTGGAATTGCAGGATGCAGTTATACTACGTAGCGTACTGCGGTGTATGGAAGTCCATTCATAGTTTTACTGCTCAACAACGGCACTTTTCGCGGTTCCGAATGCAATCCTGCCGCATATGGAACTGCAAAAAGTGCAGCTGCGCAGCGCTCTTAGTGAACCTAAACCAAACGTTCACTGCGCGCGGTGAACATCCGTTGGCATTCTATTACATACCCGTACTGCTACATGAATAGCCCTTCTACGGTATTTGAACGTATCTACGTTTTCGCCATCATGCCCCACCATCACCCGCACTCCCTTACCCTCTACACCTCCAACAACCCCCACTCGCTGCATCCCACTGATCACCAAGCACCTCTCCACTCTTGAACGGCGTCTTGCATCGCACCTACCATGACTTCCAGTTTGTATACCACACCTCACCATCACCCGCACTTCCTTATCCTCTCCACCTTCGAAAGCCGGCACTCGCCGCATCACGTTCAACACCAAGCGCCTTGCCACTCTTGCACGCCGTCGTCTATCCCACCCACCATGACTTCCAGTTTGTATACTACACCTCACCATCACCTGCACTCCCTCACCCTCTCCCACTCCAACAGCTCGCACTCCCCACATCGCATCGCCCTCCACCTCCAACAGCCCGCCCATCTCGCGTCGCTTCCCATGCCACTCGTTTGGCCACTCTAGAACGACACCACCCATCCCGCTCACCACCCCTTCCAGTTTCCACACAACTGCACACCTTCACCCACACTCCCTCACCCGCACCCCCTCACCCTCTCCGCCTCCAACAGCCCGCACCCTCCGCATCGCAACGTATACTACACGTCTTGCGACTCTTAAACGACGCCACCCCTCCCACCCACCATCTCTTCCAGTTCGTACACCACACCACACCATCACCCGCACTCCCTTGCCCTCTCCACCTCCAAAGGCCCGCATCACCCGCATCGCATCACACATCGCAGGTCTCGCCACTCTTCAACGACGCCTCCTGTCCCGCTCAGACCGTTCGCGCCCGTGCGAATACCGTTTCGAATACGCGCTGCTTACCTGTGCACGCCGTCGCATCACGTGGAGACACTGTCGCTCAGTACTTTCTGATGACGGCAGGGTACCTGTGCAGATTTGACGAGGTAGCATCCCGTCTCGCTGCGGTTTCAATAGGGTCTGTGGCTGGTTCTTGCTTTCCACAGTTTTTCCGCCGTGCTTTGAAAATACCCTTGATGAACATACCCTAGACCGGAAGAAATTTCGAAAACCTTTCAATTCCGAATATTACAGTATCACTGCTTTTCGACTCCCACCTCCCGTTGTAGTACCGGTCAGCGAATGCATGATGTTCTCTTCTCGACACAGCCAATAATTTGCGTGTGTGTCGAATTGCAGGCGCCGTCTTCCACCTTAATCACTCGTGCGTGCACGAGACCTCCGCTAGGTTTCTTAAACTCGGGAGTGCTCGCAACCGGACCTACCGTCTTGTACCTAGTGAAAACAAGAAGATAGATTCACCCATGGAAAACGTCCTACCACTTCGTTCTCCCACTCCTCCCGGCAGTCCTTCTCCGTGCAGCCATCTTCGACAGCCCTCAATATGCGCTGCAAATATCGACACTGCGTCTACTCGTCTCCCGGCACGTACTCCCTTTCCAAACACGAGCAACAGTGTCGCTTCCAAACACACCGACCGGCCGAGTTCTTCCCTACTACCTTGCAAGGTTCACCAGCCCCCGAACCTCCTGTCCACTACGGTGCTAACGTCCTTTCTGATGAGGCTCCGGCGTCTCTGCTTCCCTTAATCCCATTCCTGTCTCACCCTGATGCAGAACTGACCACAAGGAAGACCCACATCCTGATACAATCTAATGCAGTTTCTCTTGCCGAAGTATAGAGGTCTGCTGGCCCGCGCACCGTTGAAAAGATCATCGCTATCGTCAGGGTTCGCGACTTCTCTCTCGCCCGCTTTCGGGACCGCATTCGCTCCTCACAAGAGTGTTGCTCTCTCACACTCGCTGTTGTCGAGAAGGAGCTTCACCATCATTGCTTCTCTGCAAACCGTGTGTTGGAGCACAGCGGTACGCCCTTCGGAACGGCCTACTTTCGGGACCCGTTTGAAATCCGGCGAAAGAAAGTACCGCAAGCTAACACAGAGCCTCACTACTTCCACCCTTGTGGTGACCCCCCGCAGAGCGCCACGCATCTCTTCACGCATCCCCTGCAGACCGACGTGCACCGACGAGTTTGTGAAGACATCAAGGAAGATGTCATGGGTAGCAAGTTCGAGGGTGTCATCTGGGACACCGGGGCGTCGGGATCCACTCGCTTGTAGGTTGCATACAGACCCATACGGATAAATCCGCCACTACACCTAAGAACAGCGCCCTCGTTACCTATCACGTGCATCTGAATCACGTCAAGTTCACTGCTGCTTCCCTCCGACGCTGCATAATGTCCTGGCACACCACCGTTGGCTATCTTCCTGTCCAGCTCTTCCCCACCGAGAATGACAGAGACTTTGACGTCCTTCCACCTTCTTCGACTACTCGTCCGCCAGATACCGAAACCTCCATACTACAGCCTGGCCTACACTCTCTGCTATCGCCTCTGTATGAAAAGGCCCTAGTAGGCTTCACATTCTCAGATGCCTACCATCATCTCTGCAAATGTCATCCAGTCCTCACCAGCTACTGTTGCGATACACCCGAGGCGAAGGACATCATCGGCACTCGATCAGGGACAAGAACCAGGCAACACTGCCACTATTGCGATGTACCATCAAATCTGCACAACTCGTCCGCCTCACTCCCGCCGTGCACTCTGCAGTCCACCATCGTTCTTCGCGGACAAGGGGCGGGCCTCGAAGCCGAAGCCGCTGCTCATTCATAGCTGGGCAAGCCAGAGCATTCACGACCTGCAATCACACATCCGCAAAAAACACTCGCAAGCTCTGCTCCGCGGAGGTTGCCATCCTGTCTGGAAACAGGCCCCATGCTTCCGTCCAATTCTCATCTCGACGTGCACTCCATTTTCGGTTCCGAACCGCTGCACAACTTCTACCCCAACATTTCCAAGCTGATCTAGACCTGCATATCTCTTAGGCTCGACTCACCCGTCCTATTTATAGTGCATGCATCGGCCGGGAATAGTCGGAAACAGGGCAGAACCATCCGCACAGCTCTCCTTCGCGGAGTTAATGTGGTTCTGGCTGCCATTCAGAGGTACTTCTACGTTCCCGGCCTACACGTCGACGTCTCCGCCCCCAAAAGAGGCAGTGGCCTGAGCGGACGCTACACAGATGAAGGAGGCCGGGGCATGCTGGAGGCCAAACATGCCAAGTCGGCTGACTTCGTCATTCCAAATATCGCAGGAATCATAGGTCGTTGCTGTGATGAAGCTAAATCCGCGCCCCTCGCAACTGTTTGCGCTCAGTACTCAGACATTCTAATAATCAGCTCGAGAAAGGGACTAAAGAAAAACTGGAGCTTCGCCGAGGTTCACAACGTAGAGGACCGTGTCAATAAGTCTAAAGCATCCATGCTCCACTTCTTTCAGGACCACTAACGCACCAGGCTCAGGACCCTCAAGTTTCATCTCCTAACCCACCTTGCAGAAGACACCCGCAGCTTTGGAGGCCTACATCATGTAGATGCCTGTGTTTATGAACACGCTCACACTGCATTCCAGCAAGACTACCGCCGCACCTCCGCGCAAGGGGCAACAGCCATGGGCAAGACCATCCGCCGAATCCAGCACTCCGAAGACTTTGCTGCCGTTCGAAAGCTACCCGGCTCGGTCTCCCGTTTGCGTTGCCTCACAACCCCGCACAGGAACTTAAACGACTGGCACGGGGCGCGTCTTCTCAAGGAAGGCTTCAGAAAGTACGGCCGCGAACTCGCTCACTTCGGAACCATCGACATGCCGCTTCTCAGAAACAAACAAGGCCGCCTCATCGATGGGATGCTCCAATCCTTATGCGGAGAAGCTCCAGACATCTGCATCGATCTTCTTGTCAAGCTTGGTGACTACGGCATCACTGTTTTGCTGGAACTTGTCCAGGCTGAGATTCTTCAGCAGCATTCGGTCCACACATGTGACACTCTGCAGATTCCTATTCTCAAAAGTCGTTACGTTCTCTGCGGCTTCTGCTCTTCCGTCGACCACTACAATCGCGACTTGAATGTCATTTGAATCGACCCAATGCAGGCACATGTCATTCAGCGCGTTTATGCGAATTGCAGCTTCGGCCCGACGAAGCAGTAGCGATTCCGGTTCGTGCTCTTGGCCGCTGACGACGACAACACATGGACATTGTATTGGTGGCCCAGCTTCTGTCTCTCCTCCGTATCCATGGCTTTGAATCTATGCAATATACCTAGTCTGTCTTCGTTCTACATATGGATTTTATTTCACCAAACAACGCTCTTGATAACACTCTACAATGCGTTTGCTTGAGGTCGTCTATAGATGGGAATGTAAATCGCACAGAACATTTGGTCTCGCTCCCAGAGATATAGCGACGAGGGCGTCAAGCTCCTGCTCCTCCCTGGTGTGGCCTGTGCGACGCCTCTGCTATCATTGGAAGAGCTCATGTGGTGCGGTTCAATTTCCACATGCCCCTTTTCACTCCTCAGCTCCACTGGCTCTACCATCGCTTCTACATAAGCAGGTTCTACAGAGACCGTGATGCACGGCCAGTCCTACTTGGACGCTCCCCTCCAACGGACACCTCATGCTCTCTGCACTAGAGTTAAATACACGAGAAAACTACAATCCATTCAGTGAGCTACCGACATACGAGTACCGTTTCTTTCCATATCTCTCTTGTGTGCGTCGACAGTTACTCGTCTTCTGCTCCGCCGACAGCGCGCGGGAGAATATCCAAATGTTTGGGGAATCCGTGACAAGCCAGATGCGCCATTGCAAAGGTGATACGGTCCCCCGTTTGAGTCTGCATGTACAATGTAGCAATCGACAACACCGCCAAGCATACTGGAGATGTTGTTCGAAAACCACATCGTCCGTACCGCCACATATAATTTGTTCTCTGAGCCCACCTTCACCACGTTTGTGGCTACTCCAGCGGCTCCTGCAAAGGAATACTCGCCAATCTCTTCCCCAGACCATTCCATCTGCACATTCACCGACTCACACCACGCTTCCTCAACAGTGGAACCGTACCAAAACATCTCTTGGTAAACAATGCGGCATAAAATGCTGCAAACGCTGCATAGCACCTGCGCGGTTGCTAAGGTCAGGTACTTGGAAAACGTCAGGGTGTAAGCGCGTCGACGCCGGCCGCCACGGCCCTCAGCATGCTGCAGGCAGAATACCACTGTTGCCAACCAGGCGTCGAGGCGTGGGAGTTGCATGATAGACCCGCATGCGGGCGTCCCGTCCTGTTGGGAATGGCACCCTCGGAACTCGTAAAGGACATGTGTCCCCAAAGAATTTCCAAACAGTACGTCACCCTCGTCAAGATCACAGACTATCTTCCGTACAGAGTAATTACCGCCCGCTAGATCCTCTACGTTGCTGAGTCTGCACCATGAGAAGTCTGGAGTCCCTTGCTCTAAATCTGAACCCACCAGCTTCACCCACGCTTCAAGCGGCTGAGATGAGCGCTCCGCTCACTCGCTGTCCCATACAAACGTGGTCTCCAGCGACATCAAGAAGACATACCCAAGGAAACGAAACAGCTTATCCGCAACGTTTCTCTGCCGCGCGCTCATCACGTCGGAGATTGTCTGCCTCCTTCCTGCTTATAGAGCGTACTCTGTTCAAACAGCGTCCTCGCAATCGCGGCGGAATTTGACGTCCAAAAACAAGGATGGCCAGTTCTCGGCGTCAAGCTCAGCACACATCATTCCAGTACTACTCACCGTAGTAGGAACGCGTACAGTAGCCCTTACGATTGGCAAGAACCATTGGTGGAATCGGCACGACACCCTCTAGGCCGTCCGCGGAAATCTCACCCGCCACACTCCGCTCACTGCGAGCCGGCTACTTAAGGACTGGGACAGTACTTGTTGGGTCAAGCTCAGCAGTTTCGTGGTGGTACCATTGCAGAATCTGCTTTTCGATTGTATTGGACAGAACACTGTACTTCGCTCCCACTCGTGTCACACTTTTGCGACTTTGAACAAGTTCAATCCGGGCACGCGGTGTGGCCTGCTGGGTGCAACTGGAAATCCCGCGAGCTACATGTACGCTTTCGTTCTGCCGCTTGATGTTCCCAAATTCGGCTTGTAGTCGGAGGAACTCTGAAAGCGTTGCATTAGTCGCCACCCGCACCTCACGAAGGTCTTGATCGGCCTGACGTATCTTCTCCTCGTGTTTGTTGACGCTTGTATTCAGACCAGCAATCTCTTGGTCCTGCGCCCTGGCTTTATTCGTCTGGTCAGCAAGTATCATTTGTAGCTCTCCCATTTGCTCACTCGAGATCGATTGTGAGCGAGCTACAGCGGAAGTCTCAAAACTTGTCCGGGATGGCATGGGTGGAGGTGGAGACGAAGACGGTGTCACCCCCGGTGCCCGAGGAGGATGGAGGGTCCCACGATGAGTTTGCCCTACTCCATAGTGGATGTGAGACCGCACAAGAGCGGGAATGCTGGACATGCGGACGCGCGGAGAAGACGCAATTCTGGCCCTGACGGTTTAGCTGGCTGCGCTCGAGCAGTAGTCAGCTTGAATAGACGCACGACAAGGAGGCATCTGGTTGGCAACACGCCCTGTTTGAACTGTCAGTGTTATAGTGGCACCGTGAGTCGCCAGAACAGTGGCACTATTGGCTTGTTCACCTTCTGCACCAAACAGCGACGCCGCCGGCGTTGTCTTGAACCGTACAAC
>JAUKWC010036744.1:0-15059 GCA_032356245.1 Endocladia muricata
CTAGACCTCGTACTGCACTCAGTGGACTTCCGCATCCATTTCCGGAAACACAGACGCCGGAGCTAGAAGCAGCACTGAGACTATAAATCCAAGATGGAACCCGGTCAAAGGTTTTGTTGATGCAATTAATGATCACATGGCCACAAAAGCCAAGTTCTCTCACCGCATGTATGTCGATGAAAGTATGTCGGGATGTTAAGGGCTAGGGTGGAGCTGCATTTCGATTCCATACTTTTTGTCACTCAATGTCAAGCCGGAAAGTAAATGTGAAATCAAATCAGCTTGTTGCGGTGTCAGGGGAATCATGATTCGTCTAGAGCTGACAATGTTAGGAGCGAATAATGTCCGCCACCAGTTCGAGAGCAGCTATAACCATGGAACACCCACGCTTCTCATACTGGTCGAACCATGGTCTCACACGGATATAGTCGCCTGTGATGACTCGCAATTCGCGTCAGTTGAGACGGTGACAGTATTTCTCGAGAATGGCCCGAATTTTACTGGTGTCGTCGACACAACCAGAAAGAGATACCCTGTTGGCTACCTTCCAGGACTGGAAATAGCTGACAATGGTTCCCATGTCATGATGGTCACTGATAAGCCCGACCCCATGGCCTTCATGTGGGTTGATCTGGACAGAAGCTATTTCATCAGCCCTACTGAAACAACCTCGGCTGATGACAATATGTACCGTGAGAGGTGGGGGTCCCGTGACGGAAACCCTCTCCCCAAAAGCATCGAGATTGCCATTCCGAAAGTATGTGAGAATTAGTATGGAACTTACGATCAGATCGACGAGCACAACTGCTGTCGCCAGCATGACCCTGAACTGGAGAAGAAGTTCGAGGTTAAAGATTCAGCGGCGAGAGTCAGCACCTCTCTGCTGGCTGTCTGCATCGTTGCCACCTGGAAACTTTACTCGTGATGCCGAAAGAGTGGGATGTTGACTCCGAATGATTTCTACTACCGATTGGCAGATGGACTAATTGCTAATGATGTGGATGGGGCTTTGCAGGTTTGCAGGAGGTCTGCAACTGAAACCTCGAATGACAGCGGGGACTTTGACAATTCGTTTGGGGTCCATCTAAGCCCCATACAGCGCAGACGTCTGAATTCTGATGGAATGTCATCGGAATCACCTCACCAATCTCGCTTTTCTTTGCGTAAGAATATAAAAAAATCGAAATTTACATGTTCATATTGATTCCGAAATATTCGCCGAGAAGTGTACATCTGCCATACTCAAACGGGTAGGGATTGCTTTGAGCTGCATCTCCGGGAGGTCTCTGGATTCGAATATGAAGGAAATGAGGAGTAGTGTTTAAAATATTTCAGTAATTTGGAGAGTAACGTCTGAATCTCTTATTGATGAGCTGTCCTGGCTGACATCGTAGTTCCCTCTCCTAAGTTGCTACTAAAATTGAAAAAGCTTCTTTTGCTCCGAACAGTTCTATCGACGTCATAAGGCTTGCTCGATTTCGTTGTATCGCTATCGGATACCGCTTTAGAAGATGCCACTGTATGCTATCGTCTGTTCAAGTAGGCTATTTAATAGAATACAGGAACAAAACTACTTCAGAACCTGTCCAGTTCTCAGAGATAAATTCGAAGCGCAAAGGTGCTCAATAAGAATCGAACTTGCGGACAGATGCCCTCGCAGTAGCTCGAAGACCACTGGACTAACTCGTCGCAGTTGAAAACAGCTGCAGAAGGTATTCTACTTGAACGCGAGAGGAGAACAAGGCGGATGGTAGAGTTAGTAGCCCGTAAAATCTGATAGAAACTCGAAGGTACAATATATTTATTGCAGTCATGATATTGACCTCATATGAGGCCAAAGCTGACCTCACATGAAGCAATACTCACTGTCCAATGCACACTGGTCACCTCGGTCAGGATAACCCGACCGATGTTCTTTTAGAAACCTGCCCTCACCTACATAATAAACACCAGTATCGCCTACAGCGATCGCGGAGCTAAAATATACCTTCCACGGCTGTACAGAGAGCTCAACAGGATTTCCTCGACCGGTTGTTTCACCCAGAAAAAATTAAATTTCCTTCCAGCGTGGCATCAGTATATGATTCGGCCGCATTCTTAGCTTTAGTCATGCCCCTAACCTTTCTTTTTAGAGTATTTACCTCAAGGTTCAGACCGCGACTGTCAAACTCTGTATCACCGCTATCCAAACCTATTGTCTTTGTCACATCTGCAACGCTGTCCTTTCGCAACTTTCATGGCAGCTATTCCGCTCCTAGTAAAAACATTGCTCTCGCTCAGCATCCTGTTAAGAGTGGGATACCCACTCTCAGTACTGAAATTGGTCAAACTTGTGATTTGTCTTCCTTTCTACGCTAGGGTCCGCCATAACCGTCCCTATCGTGAACAGATGCTACACTGTGACGATCTATGGCGCATACTGGTCTCTCCGAGGTTTTTGCCACTTCTGCTGTCCCTCAGGTATGTGTACTATCACCTCCACCCGCTCGTCAATGGTCTCACGGCTTCAATACGCAAGTAACTGCTTTTGTTGGTAACCCCACGTGCAAACATTGTGTGGGCCAGATGCACAAATAAATATAGCAACTCAGCTGTCACAGTAAGACGTTTCCCAGTTTTTGCGATCGACTCTTTCTAGTTGTCCCAGTTGAGCTGCAAGATTCTGATGTCCTAATCTTTGCTTCGTGCCTGATTAAAACGTTTCCGGCCGAGCCCATCCCACAGTCATCTGCAGTCAATGTCATTAAACTTGGCGCTGACTGAGTTAGCGACTTTCCGAGCTGCCTTTTCATGCGCAAGCAATGACACCTCTCAATCCAGGCAGTGCGGTAGTAACTGCATTTGAATATCACAAATGAGCAAAACCGTTGCCACCAAACTTCTTCAGTTACGTGATAGCTTTTCGAACTTACGTTCCAATGCTTCAAATGCACAAGGCTTCCACTGCACAGCACGAATCTCTCCGATATAGTTTTGCGTCCTGGCCAATTTGACATAGTCTAGCTAGGGCACCAATTAAAACAAATGCCCTCACCATACACTCCTCCTAGTGGTCTTGCTGCGTAGCGCTTTTTATCCTTCCGGCTGATCGTAGTCAACGCCATCTCGTCAGCTTTTCCCAATGTCGAGTAACGTTCTGGCTTCTGTTCCCGTGGTAGCATCCCAACTGATCGTCTGCAAGTCCCCTATGCTTGTCAACCTCAATATGGAAACCCTAACTGTCTATTTTCCCTCCAGAGTCTTCTATTAGCCTCCTTTATCAGAGCATGGTCGGATATAGACTGGACAGTTCCCCCAAACAAAACCATTTATCGTCGCCGCAGCATCCGAGAATCTCTTCTGGTGGTGATGGAGACAGAAGAAAAGCACACCGTCGACAGCTCCAAATGATTTCTACATAACCCTAATCATTAATATCTATCCCCTCTCTCTACTTCGATTCAGCTATGTGGTTCCTTTGAAGCACTTTTCAGTGCGATGTAAATTTTCCGCCTTTGGAGGCCTGATTGAATCCCATATGCGCCTGGATCGCCGGTCCACATCTGACGCAGTTTATAATTCGGCCACGGTTTTGAAGTTCAATGCTACGTTCTGTCCCACGCTACCCGATACAATCATGATTATCAAATTATATTTCGCGATCCCCCAACTTTTCACCAATTCTAGCTTCAATCTGGATGCATTCGACACATCCCTGTGGTTCCAATCCGAATGCGTTCGATAATACACTGCAATGCTGCCCACGGTTCACCCCCATGTTTGCTAGCCATACTTTCAATGCGTTCTGTAATTGCGACAAAGTGCCTGATGATGATCACATCTGCAAGGAATCTCACAGATACCCCACCCAGGACAGATTAGTACTGCAGATAAAATAAATATTGATTGAATCTCTGTCGATTGCTACGATGTTACATTATCCAGAGTTACTGTCACTGCTAGAAGATTTCATGGTAGCACATGTTTTGGATATCAAACGTTTTCCGGCAATGAAATTGCTGGGACTGCATGTAGCCGTACAAAATAAAGGAGTACTCCTGAAGTGATATTGTTCATACTATTCTCCGATTACCCGGAACTGTTGATCCGGCAACGATGTCGGTTGCAAGCGATTCCTCAGATCTGAGAGTTGTGGTGCCTATAGCATTGTCAAGCTTTTCTTCTGCGCTCGGAAACGCACAACATAGGTGGTTTTAGTTACTCGAACGATTATAGGGCAATAGCATGAAATCAAAAATATTGCAAGATTTGGTAGTGATTTGACAATTTCCGAACAAACCTTGGGCAAGCCGATTAACAACTCCATACCGATGCTGCGTTTAGGTTTTATCTGTTTCATTTCAATCCGGGAGAGGCTCGGAAAAATTGTCGTCGAATATTTAGGTCGAATCTACCACTACTACGTGAACGGCAGTACTTCTCCCCATGCATGTGTAATAGGAGAGGGGATTAGCAGAATACGAAGTTTGAATAAAGGACTCTGAGACAACCAACGATGCATATCTGGTAGAATTTTCCCGTAGTGAATCTATTTCTAGTAGTCTAACGGCAAGAAAACCCACAACTTGTTGAATATCAAGGACACGGCCATATGTAGGGATGCCGGTAAAATAGCTACCCAGCATTTCTATGGAGCCATGAGAGCCTGGCAACATGCTTTGCGAAGGGTAAGCGTTGAGTGGTTGTATGTTTTTGTGTTTGTGTTGATCGATCTATATGATGCGGGTGGCAATCAGTGACAGAGATGATGCAATCAAACTATGGATAATTGATACACGCTCCGTGCAATGTCGCGACACCCCTTCCCGTGTCGATAAGGCAAACGTAATGGCATAGAAATTGTGTTAAGATTAAGTATCCTTTGCAGAACGTACTAGGGATGTCAGATTTTTAAATACGTAAAAATGTAGAGAGGCCGCTGGTAGTGTAGGCTTCGTTCGAGAAATTCATGTCATTCTGAAAGCCGCTGTCCCAGGGTGGAACTTGCCTGGCATTTGAAGATATTTGTGGACTTGTCAGGGCTTGGAACGAACGCATGGAGCTGGTCATGTGTAGAGCACAACACGCTGGTTCCGTTTCAGTTGTATGTTTATTCTCGTCGCATAACCGACCGAAGATTACATCCGAAGGACATGATAACCGAGTCAGAGTATGAAGGTCCAGAAAGCGACCAAGAATAAATTGAAGATTATTCTGCTAGTTGATAGGGAGCTTGTTGGCTTTTGTAGTTTTCAAGAATATCACAGTTCGGAAGTGGCAATGACGGAGAAGTGTGAAATTAGACTGAAGCAGCTGCAATTAGGCGGCAAAGCGATTTGGCCTAGTCGAGTCTACAGGTTCGGAAATGAAAGGGTTTTAGGTCGGGATATGTACCTAGTTTACCCAGGTCGTGGAGAAAAGAGGTATGCGATACATTTGGCGGCCATTGGATGGGCAGTGCTGTGACTAGACGAGAGGTGCATGGCAACAGGTCTCCTGGGTGGATCGGTGCCAACCTGGAAAGTGTCAAAGGACGAAAGGCTTGTTCATACCGACGGCATTAAAAATTATGCCCCGTGTTTTCAGCAGACTCGAGACAAAATAAGCATTGCTGTGGGTTCTGGGGATGTTTTCACGCTGACTTGGAACGTTTAGAGAGAGTGAGCCGTCGGGAATACACTGCGTGATCGCACTGGTCGGGTATCATGCATGGCATGGTCATAAAACGGACAAAAAGCGTTACAAGGTAGTTGTGATGGTGCGCTGAGTATGTGGAAGAAATGCATTGGGCAGCCTGTTGTCAGGAGTTTTCAAACTGAACCTGAAGACGGGTTTTTCACATCTGTCGAAAGGTCTACAGACGGAATTGGCGTCTACTTTGACAGGTTTGGTGAATGACGAGTGTAGGGTATGGACAACTGCAAGGCATTTTAAAAACAAAGGATTGCCGTTCGGTTTTGACAACATAGTTGCGGAAGAGCAGAACTCTGTTTGCTGCATTGCTACAACTTGGAGGCGTGCACAGGTGGAATGGGGCGACAAGCGCGCATGTCCGTTACGAATTACACACGTTCATTCAATATTTGCTTCCGTCGAGAACTGCGTTCCCTTCACAACAAAAAGTGTCCCAAGAGTTGTCGTGTGGCAACGAATGGGGTCCCCTCAAAATCACTCGTAAACTGGGAAGGTCTGTGTAAGTGTGTATTGTGGATGGTCAATCAGAATTCGTGCGGTAGGAATAGTCGAATAAATAAGCACCGGCCCCCTTCCACACACGAAGCAGAACGACATCCTCCACAACGTACTACTGGTGTAAGACAGGGTTTCTGGTAGACTCTCCACGGTTGAGCTACATACAAACATTGGGTTTGTAATAGATATCTGTTTAGGGGTGTAAGCGAGTGGCGATATGGGGCGAACGACTTGACGAGGAGTGCCCACGTAAACCCTCGCAATTGTTTCGGTTCACCAATGATAGTTATTCGCAACGTCAGTGTTTCAAAAACTGGATTTCAAGTGACGGGCACGATTCTTACAGTATCTGCGAATTATCGTACACCTCATGTGGACCCTTTGTCATGCGGAGAAACTGATTCCAAGTACAGGATAGTTGGATACCGACGCCTCTTAAAACTTACCAGGTGATTCTTTAAACATACCTGCAATAGTCGCAGAGTTCCATCTGCTACGTCCCCGAGGGTTGCACGATTTTACGAGTACGCTCTCATAAAACCTTCATTCGATACCCATCACTTACATCTCATCTAGTGGGTTGGTTTCTCATATACAGTCCTCAGCAGACGGGTGTACTCTTCCAGTCCGAAGGAAACTAACCCCAACTCTCAAATAACCACGTACTTCTACTTTTGGACTCGAGAGTCCAACTTTTATCCGATTCCTCTCGCGAACAGTTCACAAGACACCGCCCCAAAAATGTGTTCACAAATCTTTGCAGAAACACACGACGTACAGTATAACATAAAGGTAGGTAATGGTCTGGCATAATCAGAAAAACGCATTACAGTAGGAATCGTCGGAGGTTTGTGCGGTGAGATAGGATATTGTTGAGCTAAGAACGCAACATATAGTAGTAGGCATAGTCGCAAGAAGCAAAGCGATGGACACGTCCTGAAAAGAATGCCTCATAGCTTGGGCACAGGCGAAACTTCGAAACCTTCTGGGGGAAATCACACATCAAATGATTCATTGTGGATACGATGGCATCCGAGAGACTAAGTATTGACATCGTGTATTTTAGCACCATGCGGTTGTACGTTTTCCTGCATTAGGCGTTTCGGGTACACACGCTTCGTATTTTATGCGGATCAAGTAAAATTGCTAAGAATCCCGACACGTAGCATAAAAACGTACGAAGAATGCGATACAGGTGTCTTTCCTGCTGCCACGTCCAACTGAGTGCCCCTGTGCAGACACGGAAGGACACTGCGTAGTTACACCGCCGCTGGACACATCTCATAATTCGGACGCCTGCCAACCCCGCTCTCTTTAGCTGTTGCACGGAGCAAATTGGGAGTGTTTACGAATTGATACACACCTGGTCAACACAACCTACTATGGTCGGAGTCAAAACCAAAAAACCAAAAAACCAAAAAAAACCTGTCAGTTGGAAACTAGAACACAATCAGCACATTTTTCGGCAGAAATGATCGGTCCACGACAGCGCGCAGTTGTGGTCTACAGGACGACTCATGTCATCTCGTTGGCACTTCAGCATGTCAGCAACTATCCCAAAGGTGGTCTACAGTACGACTCTTGAATTGACTGACAACTGCGGACGTCAGCAAAGCATTGAGCGTAAATTGTGTCAGTGGGGAGGATTCGGTGCCAGGTGAAATGTGGGTTGTGTCAGTCCGCACTGCCGACTAGGAGGGTATAGAAGGGACCACTTGACAGTAGCAGTATAGTTTAGAAGAAGGTATCGATTCCATAGCAGTGCGGTGTGAGTAAAAGGGGTGCGCAATTTCTGTTGTTTAGCTCGTGAAAGTTTGCGCTGAACCAACCACGCTGTGAAGGAGCTGCGGACCAACACCAACAAAAAGGTCCCCCGCGGTTACATAGCCGACCGCAGCGGTGTTCAGACTCCCTCCACACTTGCTCACCGTAGTCGTCCCACTGTCCTGAAACGCGGACCCTGGTGAAATGCTGGCCAGCGGTGCTCCAGTCAAAAAATTGATTACAATGAGGCGCGTTTGCGATCGCACGTTCGCAAAAAACCAGATTGCATTGAATAGGGCGCGCCAGATCTGAAAAATGAAGCCATGCCCGGCTTACTGGCCAAAGCTCAACGCAATGAACATGTATTTTGAGTAGGAGGTAGTGAACTGTTTGATTGCGGAGACAAAACTCCTGTCCGGGAGAATGCGACACAAAGCAGGCCCATGTCCCCCTCGTTTTCGATTCCCAATATTCACAGGAACGGTGCCTCTCTTTCGACTATTGATGAATTTCTCGGTCTCTCGCTTCAATAGAGTCTAGTACCCCTAAGCCCGTTACTCGTCGCCCTTCCTGCCCATTTCGCGCAGCACATATTTTATTCGCTAATACCCTCGCTCTTCCCTTTGCTCAGCTCCCGTGCCTCGCTTCTAATCTCGATTCGCGACCAATTCAGGCAAAAACTCAGGACAAACCAGTTTCCTGGTGCTTCTCAAATTTCTTGGCCACCACGAAGCTGGGGAGTTTTACTTCTGTGGGGCATCCGGCCTGCATACTTGTACGTGCACAATCATGAAGGGAATGAGAGCCGACCCAGACATTTAGGAACGCTAGCCTGAGACAGACGAAAAACCTGTTCCAAGATTAGGTGCAATGGAACTGCAGCATGCTCCCACTCGGATACAATATCCAAAAGATGGGATTCGGGTTGAAGAGAGAACCCCATTCGTAGAGCAAAACAAAGTTTAACTGGAACAAAACGAGGGCAGTTCACCTTTCAGAACAGTAGGTTGGGGTGAGAACTTCGAAACATATGTGGACCATTCACTGCAACGACAACCTGCAGTCTCAAGTAGACAACTGGATCACCATTGCACATGCAGATGCTAGCGCATGTCATCGGTGGTTGGTGACTATCTCCGAGTGATGGGTGGTAGGTGATCACGACTGAGTATTGTAACACATAACCATCAGTAGATCTAGCCATGCTATGAATCTGATTTAGGCAACATTATATGGCTTTTTATATACACATAGACAAGTGGAATCCAAACTAAGTGCACGGCTACAGAGCATAATTCTTTACCAAATACGTCTATTCAGTACCTGCGCTTGTACGCTACCCACCCCTACGCCTGCTTAATCCGCTACCCAGGTTTGATGACCCGTAGTGTACAGCAAGTATAAGCGACAGTGGCGTGTTGCCAGAACAACCGACCCCTGATGCATGTCATAAGATGACACCAAGCCTGTGACAGATGGGCGTGCTAGAAGAATCCTGCATTATTACTGAGCAACGTAACAGGAGAAAAGGGTGTTGGCGGTGCGTTCCAAAGAACCGCTTCGACGATGTTTAGAGCAAGAAATAAACAACATTCTCAAATGCTCACGTTTTACTGTCTTTAGTTCTCTTGTTGTCGTTTTCTTTTTCTTCCAGCATTTGTAAGTCGTTCTCCCTCAAGTACTATCGCCATATTATCAGTCGTCGACGTGAATTGCATCGAATCGCAACTGCGCAGTTATCACGAACTCGAGAAACCAGCTCTGAATCACACCTATCCAATTTGTCCACCACCAAGTCTCGAATAGAACCACAGGAAACAGTATTTCCGGTTTTCAAGCCCCTCTTGATCCTGATATAGATTCGTTCCGAAATCACTGCAGTCCCAATTCTGATTCGTCAGAGAGCTCACCTGCTTATCCTCTCCTTACAACAATAAGACCGATACAGTGTCAAGGCCTGAAGCAGAGTCCGTTTATTAAAATGAGTACGTCAATAGTCGTATAGCTCCGACAAACAGGTCATTACAGTGGTGTAGATTATTTTGCTTTTACGTTTGCATTCACCACGACGTAGTTCCAGAAGCTTGTCGCTCTGATAGACGAAGGCTCGTGCCCTGGAAAATTTGCCTTTGAAATGTACCAAGTACTCTCTGCGATGGGCTTCTCAGCAACCAAAGTCTAGTACCCCTGAGCAACATCTACATTTGCAGTATTGAGAAGGACTCTACTCGGATGACTGCCTAGCCCATCGTTCACCGAGGGTCTCTGGCGATATAGTGCCTAGTAACGATTGCAAGCAACGAAAGCAAAGGTAACTTTAATGGCTCAGAGCATGTATGTGGCTCAGATGTGTCGCGCCGAGCTGCCTACTCAAAATTTCGCTCAAAAAGCTTTCATTTCATGTCTTATCGTGAGTCTGGTTTCTACAACATGATGAAATCAAATAAAGACTGAAAGATCACTACTATTTGATACTCCGGGAGCTTTGGGGCTTTATTAGCACTGCCGAAGAAGGCTATCGACCCTTTCCCAGCCAAAGATCAGTCGCGCTGCTACAGCCGCTGCGTGTACACTGACTTTCGAAACGAGTGCTTCGCAGGGTATGGATAACAAAACTGCGTAAATTATGGTCGGTCGGAAATCAGATCATTTCAACAGCATCCTTTGACGTGGCGAGCGTATTAAAGCATTTCCAATGGAGAGATGAGGCTAGCGCGCACAATACAAAATGTTCTAACTTTGTGGGCAGAGGAACGGCATAGGGAGCTTGTGACCGATACTTTCTTCTCTGGACCCGTTTGTAGCGAGCACGTCGAATTTATTGAAAGCGCTAGAGTGTATGGTCTGACTTGCGAAGGCGACATTGTACACAGGGTACGGTCAACAGCGCCAATACGCGGTGGAGACATGTATACTCATATTCTTGAGCAGAGGGCATCTGTACGTAAGGGCAGCAGAGTGTGACATTCTCTCCAAGCCTTCATAATCGAATTGTCGCGTATCACGGTGGCTTTGTTCCTTTCCAAATCATTCCGCGCGAGCATTGATTTGTTTACTGTTGATATTAGTACAGAAGGCTGCAAGTGTTACTGTTACTGATCTGCTGCTTTAAATTTTGAAGTTGTCAACTACTCCAGTAAACATCATGCTGCGGGTCTCAGTCACCCATCCGCCGATGAATAGGTGCCCGGATACCAACAAGATGTGGTGTATAGTATATTTAGTGGACAGACATGTTTAATGGCGCTCTGGACAATGAAGCTACCATGTTGCACCTGATCCATACAGATAAGCCCGAGTTATATCAGTACAGCGGTACAAATCGGTTGGTACATTCCAAACGAGTTGGCACGTAAAGTGATGCACTTCTCTGGTTCAGATTTATGCAATACGGCTAGTCATTTGTAGTACTCTTAGACCGATGTCTACTCTGGTCGTATAAGCCAGTAGCACCAGCTTGGTACCAGGGGCTTATTGGGTCCCCACGCATGATGTGTGTAACAAAGATTACCCCACTCATCACGTACTGTCATCAATATGCACCAGCGCACCAAACTCTTTATTATATATGTTTCAGTGTTCACTAGTATTCATTTAGGATTGCATCGTGATGCAGCTTTTGCCCTCTGAATAATGCAGGCGAATTCCAATAGTAACGCTCACATAGGATTTTGATAGAATATTCTCATTAGAGGGTGCAAGCTATTAGCTACTAAACAGCTGAAAGTTCTTACCACTAATGAGTGCAGCTCTCGCGATTAATCTTGGGCGACAAATTCCGCGAAGGCGATAAGTCATGTAAGTGCTTTTAAGTATTTGCCATATACGTTGTGATTATTGTTGTCTGGTTGCAGCGTGAACCACAATCGTAAGCTTTCTACTCCCCCGTACTACAGTACGGATAAAATTGCATTTGGGTACTTCAAGTAACTGGATACTCTAGTTCTCTGACTAGCTCGTCTAAGAAAAGCGTCATTCAGTAAACTACGACTTATTAGTTGTTGTTTAATATGCACTCGCGTAGCTCTCTGAGTCTAAGGTTGCGCTCGCTGTCTGCCTACAGGCATCTGACTTGGCTATGCTATGCGTGGCATTTAGGTTGAGTACCCCAACAGCGGTTATTTGACGCGAATAATACGATTGAGGTTTATTTTAAATGGTTTCATAACAGATTTCATCCTTTCTACTCATAATTTTTATATCAACATGCACCATACTGCGTATCGTTCTCGCACGATACCAGTGATTCTGTGTTCTTGGATAAATACCAACCGTCTCTGTATCCCCAACTTTCTCAACTACAGTACCTTTACAGGCGGTGATATTAACATCTAGGACTATTCACCAAATATGTTCTACCAGGTTGCGATTGGCTTCAAAATGTCAACTAGCGAGCAACCGCAGACCACATGCCGACCAATGCGCGTTCTGGTCGATTGCAGATGTTGCTGTTTTGGAACTCCTCATACATCCGCTTCCAACTTTTGTCGTACGCCTGGACTGCATTACAATGTCAACACGTGTTCTTTGTCTCGCTTAACCATCTTAGATATGACCACCGCTTAGCTTCAACTCCGAATTTTGTTATTATTTTGGCAATTGTCCTTGCATAAATGCATGTGCCGATGAATCATGAAGTTGCCTGGATATCTAAATTGCAGAGCATCATCTTGATTGTTCCTTTCGCACTTCATGGTTGCATCTTCTCAGGGGTCAGTAGGGAAATTTACCGCTGTCAACTGATGGCTTATTGTCTTCTGTGGGCTATAGTCCTTTGAAACAGGGCTATGCCGATAGAATTATACGGGATGGCGTATGCCCACAAAACCCTGCAAAAATGTCTATATGGATGTACAAGAAATAGTAGAGTTGGCAGAGTAGATTTGGGCCCCTTACAGCAACACATGAAAGAAAAGCGTCACGGTATAGCCAAGGAGCTTGGTCCACTAAAAACGAAGCAAATTCTCTTGTCCTCGCGTCGCTGGTCTTAATAGCTTTGTTTGCAGTTGGCATTATGTATTACATATTCCATTCACATACGAACCCAGCTTTGTGGTGCATTCTGTTCAGTGTGTCATTCCATTGGCCACGGGGTATTTTCGTCAATGAAGTCTAACGTTGACGTCAAAAAGCCCAACTACAGCATCACTATTTACTGCACTGCAGTATACGACAAATTAGATAGTTGGAGAGTTATTATGTGGTAACTGCGAGTCGGCTCCCTGGGGAGAGGATTATTCTAGACTACAGCTGGCAATAACATTTCGAGGTTTTGGTAGAAGGTAGAGGGTCAGGTGAATCCTTTGTTCTTAACAAGTCTACCAACTTGCTAAGCTGAGCCACAACCTACGCATCTCTCCACTGGTAGCATTTTGTACTACAGTGCTGAGAATTTTCTCAACCCCAACCATAAATACCAGGCCCAAATGATAGCCCCTTGCTTCAATGGAGCTGCCTTATCCCTAATAGGGAAGATTCCGAAGTCAATCATATCACTATTATTTGGGTTCATAGTTTACGAAATAGATCTGCTGCTCAATTTGTTTAACAACTTGTTTGCGTACTTCTTGCATTGCAAGCGATATATGGAATACAAGAACATATCGAAAATCGGCTTCTAGACGGGGATGGGGGCATTAGGTCATTATTATACTAACGCTATATGTATACATTTCTGCGCATCCCTCTGTGAAGTGTCTATTCTATTTAGTGGAACGCACGTGTTACTGGGTAGTCTGTAGAAACAAGATACGACAATGGATGAATACCGGCCTACAGAAAAAACCCACTTCAGCTGAAATACGTTGAAATCCCGCCATGTACCGTAAAGATTTTCGACATTCCTTGTACAAGCTTTCTTGTTCTTTTACACCCTTCAACGTTACCATGAGGCGAAGAAACGACAGGGGAGACTCATTTTTGCCTTTCATATATGCATCAAAGTTTATGTGAAAGAATGACATTGGACGACACAGTGACCATAGGGTAGTGGGAAGCAAGCGATGAAAAGTCGGGAGTAAAAAAGCAGTATAGCAAAATGAGAGTGTTAAATATTTGAACTCTACAATCACAAACTGGGGAGCAGTTCTATTGATGTGTCATACTGCTTGAACATTCCACGACTCATCCAAAAAGTCTTTTGTAAATATGTCATTAGTCTAGGTTTACATGATACGATCACACAAGAAGATGGCACGGGCTACAACTTACTCTCTTACTGGGCCTTTAAAACGCTTTTGTAGGTGTTCTTGAGCAACATTCATGGCCTCTGTGTACATGTACAAGTCCTCGTCGTCTGTTGTATCCACAAATCTGTTGAGATACTCATCGCGGGCTGGAGGGGCAAAGTCTGGAGCGTTGCGTACGGTTGCTTCATACAGCTCAACAGCTTCTTTGAACATGTGTTTTCCACTCATCTTCATCTTCCTTACCTGCTCCTTTCGAGCAGATTTTGTCAGCGCAGCATCGTACAACATACGAAAATGTTCCGCATGACAGCCGGCTATCAGTTTGATAGCTTTTACGTAAGCCCAGACCTCAACGACATCCTCGAAGTGTTTCCGAAACTTCATTGCTTCCGCTTTGTACTCGTCCTCAAGTGGCTTGCTCTTCTCATAAATGGCTCCGAGCACCCTCTCAGCGTTCTGAACTCCAGCGGCCTTCAGGTGGGACATAGCCATTCGGCGCAGAGTGAAAGAGGATCCCACACTCACCCCAGATGCCCTGTTGTTGACGTCTATTGCAAAACAACCGGCACGTGACTGCTTCCCATCTGCAGCCTCAATATTAAAACCCTTTCCGCTGAGGCCATTTTCTTCTACGGACACAAGCTCACCTCCTCTACTCTGATATCGTCTAAACTTTCCGACCTTTCCAAAGCTGGGATGATCGTTGTCGTAAGGCTGCACCTGACCAGTGAGCGACCGCACTGCTCCATCCTCCTGACGCTCAAAAATTGGAGACACAAGGAATGCGTCGTAACTGTCACCTCTGAGCTCAAGCCTGTCAGCAGTGGCGTTGCAGCGAATCTCGGAATAGGGTGCTGGAACATGCTTGGCAATCCCAGCATCCACAAGCAGATGGAACATGCTGTGAATCTCTACCGGCGACGACGTTACATGCAT